>JAPYZD010002762.1:0-14899 GCA_030522725.1 Ichneumoninae sp. B BG-2022a
ACAGTGCATTGAATTCATTCAACGTGTAGTAACCTCGAATACGTGTCGAGCTGCGTCTATGCTAATTTGTTATATATATATATATATATATATATATATGTATGTATATATGTTGTTTATTCGTGCTTTTAAACATTATTATTAGTTTTTATTTATTTATTTATAATCTTAGTGTTTTTACGTGTTGGTTATACTATTTATTATACTTTAAAAAGGATGAAAAAAAAATGTTACGAAAATTAAAAAACTCCCAATTGCAAAAAGAGTTTAAGAAACGAATTGAATTGAATTGAAATTGAAGAATTGAATTGAATTATACGTTCTACAGTTCTAACCAAATCTCCGCAGTGTAATGTGATATTTGCAAAGTGATATATATCAGCAGTATCATTTCATAAATATCATATCGCAGATACAATTTTCTAATTTTGCGTTTCTCCGATAAAATTTTGTATGTGTCGTTGCTCTTTGATACTATTTTCTATGTCTTGTTCCACTTCGATACAATTTTCTATGTATTGTTCTTCTGTGTTAACTATATGTCATTCCTCTGCGATACAATTATTTATGTGTTCGTCCACTCCGATATAATCTTCTAAATGTATCCCTACGATACGATTTTTTATCTATCGTTTTTAATCTTTTATCTTTGATCGGTAGAGGATGCAGAAGACGGATTTTTTTAGCCACCCGGCAATACGAAGGAGGCGAAAGATTTTTTTTTATCTCCGCGCGATTGTTATCGATATCTCGAAAAAAACGTGCGTGCGACGAGATTGGCGTTATCGGGGGCGATCGACTTCCGAGTCGTTGTCTTCGCGCGCTCTCTATCATAGTGCGTTTATTGTAGAAGCTTCACGAGATCGGCACTTGCGGTGTATAACCGAACGCAATACCCGCCCGTCGCGAGCGTCTTCTTCTTGTTCGTATTCTTAGTCTCCGTACGACCGCGCTGCACGGTATGCGAATCAGTTTCGTTAACATATTACAAAGAGGCCAGATAGCCGAAGCACGTGGACTCGCCGTCTGTGCGTCGCTCGACTCGTTGTCACCGTTATTGTCTTGGGTGGTCGGCTTGCGGTATCGGAGGAAGTTCGATTCACAGTGCGATCAAGTGCAACTGAACGCGAACTCGGGTCGCTTGGTGTTCGAAAGCGAACGAAGAAATAAACGGGCTTTTCTTTTTTGAGTTCGGGAAGGATTCGATTCGTCGGCATGGAGTCAGGTTGTTAGGCAATTAATGTTACTTCAACATTCGAGATAAAACAACTGTTAATCCGTCGGGCAATTTTTTTTTTTAACGCCCAAGTCGTATTGTGAAATTCTGTTGTTATTGCCAGTTATTATCGCTTTCTATATTTCGTGATGCAGAGCGCTCGATTTCATGCGTCATCGTGCTTAGGAACTTTGCTCGCTCAGCTTCCGAATTTCCATCGTCTTGATCGTGATTTTGTTTTTTTTCTACGATTTAATTTTCAGAGTGTAGCGTATAAAAAAATTTACCTGCGATACATTAATGTATCGTCAGATCTTTAAAAAAAAGTAACTCGTCTGTCACTAAAGTAGAGCAATGTTTGTCGAGAGATTATTGCTATGTCGCCAAAAGTTTACCAAGCACAGTGTATTATGTGCGTACCCTGAATTCTTCTATAGTCGACGCCCTTCTCCAGATTAATCCGCCGCGACAGCTGGGAGATAAAGCGACGAGTTTCATCGCGGCAATGACGTCGGGGGAACAAGAAAAAAAACGACCGCATTCTTGAACCCTTAATTATTTTTACGACGTCTCTGTTGCAGACTCCCTGACTGATGAGATGTCTTCGAACGAGCCGGAGTTGATAGTCCGACGACCCGTCTATCAACAGCACGAGCTGCATCGCGCCTGTGACTACAGAAAGCCGGAAAGAAATTGTGAGATTATTTACAACAACGTCCCCGAATGAAACATTGTTAATATAGTCGTCGACCGGCTTGATTTATTTATTTCACAGTAGAACAATAATGTAATCGTAACAATTATTTTTATCAGTGCGAAGAACGGTTTCTAAGAAATGCAAAGGCTTCGAGGCGAAGTCGTGCATCAAGAATGCAGTGCCGGTGCTCGATTGGCTGCCGAATTACGAGTGGAGAAATAATATACTGGGCGATGTCGCGGCTGGAATCACCGTCGCTGTCATGCACATACCGCAAGGTGAGTTTGATCCAATCATCAGTGAAAACCGATATGCAAAAGACTTCGGCAACTTCTATCGCTTAAGAGCAGATTAAACCCCTTGGTCCACTCAGCGATTCGGTGCCCAGTCGGTATCAAAAACTGTAATCAACTTTTTTCACGGATACTCGCATCTACGGCCAAAAGAAAAGTGTCCTCAGAGGCTGACATGTGATTCGTCTTCGATGACACTTTTCTTTTCACCTTAGATATCAGTGTCCGTGAAAAAAGTTGATTGCAGTTTTAATTACCGACCGTAGCATTTGACCTGCTCTTAGAGCGATGAGAAAACTCCTGCGCCCTGCTTGGTCAGTAAACGAGACTATAATCAATATTTTTAAAGTGAAGACCAGATCAGATCAGAACGTTGATAATTTGCGATTGTCTCAAACTATTACCGCCGAAAAAGAACAATCGATTACAGTTTTTGTTACCGACCGCGGTATTTTGCATGCTCTTGAAACGACGAGAAACGTTGCTGCCGATTGCAAGAACTGTGCTAATGACCGCCACTCGATATCCGTATACACGCCACTTGCATACTATCTATGCAACCCTCGATCGCGTAAGAATCCTTGTTTATCGTATTTGTAATTCGGTCGTTCCGTCCATTGATGCAAGTACAGGAATGGCTTACGCCATTCTGGGCAACGTTCCACCGATCGTTGGAATCTACATGGCTTTCTTCCCGGTTCTGGTTTACACAATATTTGGCACGTCAAGGCACAACTCGATGGGTGAGTGACATTGTCCCTCCAGACCGAAAATTCAAATCGTTCATTGCATCAGAAACGATCACCGGAGAATACGAAAGCGTTCAAGGATTCATGGAAAATACATTTGCTTTCCCAGGAACTTTTGCTCTCGTTTGCATGATGACGGGAAAAGTCGTGCTGAGTCACACGGATCTTGGCAGCCCGATAACGAACGTCACGTCCAGCGACCCGGCACATTACGATTTGCATCTTGCGAATAGTTACTCCGCCACGGAGGTGGCAACCGCCGTCACTTTCGGAGTCGCTATCATGCAGGTTCAACTATAGTTCATTAATTGTTTCCAATTTGCAAAATAGCCGATCTGCCATTCCTCAGCGTCAACGCGATATTTTGGTTGATTGGATTGAATACTTTGGTGAATTTGCCGCTATAACGAATTTCTCGCTGGCCCAACAATGTTTCTTTCATCCGTGTAAATCGCAGCGAATTAAATAGTGCCTATTTAATTCGCTCTTATTTACACCGATAAGAAAAAAATTTGTTGGACCAGCGAGAAATGCGTTATAGCAGCAAAGACACGAAAGTTCCCAATGTGCAAAATGGGGCATCTGCGAATCCTTAATTGTCACCGGGATGACCGGAACTATTTAATTCGCTCCTATTTCCACGAACGAGAGAAAAATTAGTCCCGGCACTGAGAAATTCGTTACCGCAGCTAATTCGCCAAAGCTTCGTTCCGACTTCTTCCTCAATGTCCTCCAACTATTACGTGCAAGAAACTAAACTTTACGTTTCCACTTCCACAGCTGGGAATGTACGTGCTTCGTCTCGGAGTGATATCGTCTCTCCTCTCGGAAACTCTGGTCAGCGGATTCACAACCGCAGCTGCGATACACGTGTTGACCTCGCAAATCAAAGATCTCCTTGGACTGAAGTTACCGAGGCGAAAAGGCATTTTCAAAGTTATCCTCGTGAGTACGAGACACAAGCTATTACTTTCTTCGCATCGACTTTAATTTCCTCCCGAGTTCCTCCATACGGTACGGCATATTCGCAACGGTATATGTGTATTCGTCGAGCCGCTTCCGGTTTGCTTAGAGACGTTAAGACCCAGCATCCCCGAGAAACTGTCGCTCACCGGGACGTCGGAGCGAGCACGGGAGAGAGTAAAAGTTTTTAATCGCCGCGATAAAACGGCGTCGCGAAGAAAATTCTCTGGGCGAGAGCAGACATTTAACGTTTTACTTCCTTCCTCGCGTATCCGACAGTTTAATGGCGAACGACTCGACGCACCGATCATGCGGCGTTTCATTTTAATCGTTTCAGCAAAGACCGCCACGATTTTGCAATACCTTCGATTAAATAGCAGAGCGATCTCCTTATCCGCAGACATATATCGACGTGTTCAACAACATCGACGACGTGAATGTAACTGCGGCTGTTATATCGGCCATCACGATTATCGCGATAGTCTTCAACAACGAGGTCTTGAAGGTGCGTACTCGTTCCACAATCTGCATCGCTTCGACCCGCCTCGCGGTCGTGCATTTCAATTATCTTTGCGCCGTGTTTTCTTTTTCTCTCAAGCCCCGAGTCGCGAAACGATGCTCGTTTCCGGTGCCGATAGAAATGATGGCGGTAGTTATAGGCACTCTGGTCTCCGTACAAATGAATCTCGACGAGGACTACAACGTCACGACCGTCGGCCACATACCAGTCGGGTAATCATTTTTCCACTCAAGACTATCGGAGCCGAATTCTCGTATGAGTTACATACAAATTTTTTTTTACCTAACGCATGCACGTAAAATTCCACTTTCCGGTCCTGCGAAGTGAGCGCAGAAAAATAATGCGCATGCGTATGAATGCAATGTGGTATTTTTTTCTCGCACTAGTGCGAGAAAGTGCCTTTCTCGCTTCCCAAAAACGAAAAGCGTGATTTTCATGGATTTATTGGGAAAGATTGTGTGAACGGCATCGGCGTAAAACGGGGAGTCCTGATTACCTGTCTACGCCCTTGCCATACAAATAATTGTTATCGCACAATGTTTATTCGACGATAAGGATTTAAAAAAATGATTTAATTTAAACTTCGTTAATTTACATCCACTAGACTTCCGCTGCCGGCTTTACCGCCCATCGATCTCTTGCCGGCGGTACTCGTCGACAGTTTCGTCATCACAATGGTGTCTTACAGTATTTCCATGTCGATGGCGCTGATATTCGCTCAAAAAATGAACTACGAAGTCGACGCTAATCAGGAATTGGTAGCGCAGGTGAACGAACAGTAATATCTCAATATGTTCGAACACATTGTCCGAACGTTACAACAAGTGTTTTTGAGTTTTTAGCTCCTGTCTTAAATTCTCGATTTTCATTTTTTTAGGGTCTAGGAAACTTAGTCGGATCGTTTTTCTCTTGCATGCCATTCACAGCTTCGCTGTCGAGATCGTTGGTTCAACAGACCGTCGGTGGAAAAACTCAACTCGCCAGTGTAATTTCCTGCTGCATTCTGCTGTTCGTCCTTCTTTGGATCGGACCATTTCTCGAGCCACTGCCCAGAGTAAATATATTTCCCGTTCTTCTTTGTTTTTCAAAAGATGAAAAACAATTGGATCATTCAAGTTTTACAATAATTTTTTTTTCCGCAGTGCGTCCTCGCTGGGATAATCGTGGTAGCGCTGAAAGGGATGTTCCTGCAAGTCCGTGACTTGTGCAGGTTCTGGCGACTATCGTCCACGGACGCGATGATCTGGCTCATCACCTTCCTATCGGTCGTTATACTCGACATCGAGTACGGTCTATTGATCGGAGCGCTGTTCTGTCTGGCTAAACTCATGACGCTCTCGATGAAGCCTTATACGTGTAAATTGGCTCTGGTACCCGGCACGGAACTCTATCTGGACGTCAAAAGGTTCAAAAAGGTAAACCACACATTTTCCGCCAGCGTATAATATGCGAGAGTGTCCCATCGGCGGGCTCTCGTCAGGTCCCACAAGAAGGACCTCGATGTTCGATAGGGCCAGGAAATGCCTCGGAATAATGATGGGAAACGTTTTCACCAAATGTAGAGACCACCCTGATAGAACATGCATTGAATAGGCATTAATAATTCCGCAGACTGTGGAGATACCTGGCATTCAAATGTTCCACTACTGCGGTGGCTTGAACTTCGCTACCAAGCTCAATTTCAGAAAGGAAGTTTTCAAGGCAGCCGGAATAGCACCGCAAGAAGAACTGGCGAGACGACTGAAACTTGAGAGCAAAGGGGTAGCGCCGGAAGAAATTAAAAAGGTAATTCGTCCACTTTTTATCCCATCTCGTTCAGCAAAAAAGAAACAAAAAACATCAAGGATCGATCAGACTCAATGCAAACTTGCGGCAATCGTCGTCACCGCAACCCTCATTATCGTTCACCCTCCTCGACCCAGAGGATCCTTGCGAGATCCCATCATCGCTCTTACTTACCCTCGTTCCCCTCGAGCGAACGAGGATCGCAAGGAAATTACTCTCTATACTATTTCTCGTTTATTCTCTTTTCACGTTGTTTTTTTTTCTTCCAGTTACGGGTATTGATCCTGGACTTTTCCGCACTCGTACACATCGACCCGTCGGGGGTGGTCACGCTTCGTGGCATAGTCGATGACTACGGGAAAATCGGCGTCTCGGTTTATCTATCCGGTTGCTCGGGTAAATTGAAACTCTTTTTTCCCCTCGATTTAACTACTAATCTGTTGTAACGAAGAGGGAACAAATGCCCCCGCATTTATTCCCCCGCTTGGGACACTATACAAAGATCGTGGCGAGCTATTATAGGAATATCGTCGCCATTGCGTACATTGAATCGCTTCGATCCACGTAATCGTTCGAAGCGTAAAGCGATAGCATGCTCAGGTGAGAACGATACGAGTGCGTGTACGGCTGTCGTTATAATTTATAAGTGTACCAGATAGTTATGCATGGAGTAACGGGCCACTGAATTATCGCGTACGGAAGCGAAAGATCTGCTCGGATCGGTATTTCCGGCCTCGGCTGTTGTCCGCTGCGCGCAGAACACGCGCACGATTATATTGTCAGATAGGGGGGAGCGGGGCAAAACGGACCTTTCAATTTTTCGCAGGACATAAAATCAGCCTCGTCTACACGGAACTCCGATCGGTTTTGCCCCGAGGTTTTTTTTTTATTAGAGTCAATCTGCTTGCTGCATGGCCTTCTGGACCTTTTAGTAAAATCGATAGTTAGGCACATTCGCTAAATTTATTTGAATCTAACAAATCTTTTCTGTGTCTGGACTTATAATTTTTTTTTATTCCTTCACTTGATATTATATATTGACGAATAAAATATGAGATAAATTTTTTTGGACGTCCTTAGGACCGGTATACGATATGATGAAAAAGTGCAACGTCGCCGAAAGCAAGGAAAGGCACTTCACGATGTTCCCTACAGTGAACGACGCGGTGAACTACGCGAGACACGAGAACGTAGTTCCGCCGATCTTGATACCGTCCAATCCGCTCTGGACCACATGCCAACAGCCCGTCGAGGAAGATAACTACATGAGCAGATTGTGATCTGCCTAACGACGATTCTGATCTCTCAATTCCGGTTATCTCGTATCGGTATTCGACACGAAGATAAGAAGATACAAAAAAGGCAAGAAGAAATTCAATATGCTCATTGCGCTGCCGTAATGATATCGTATGGATAATCTTTTTCATTCTGTTGTAATATTTCATTAATCATGTAAGCATTCCTCCAAACGATATTCTCAACTCGGAGGGTGTATAAATCTCATCACACTGTATCAATGCGACTGTACTTAAAATAAGTTTCACTTAAGACGATATGGTACTATTGAGAGATTGAAAAAAGTTAAACTTTTCTTTCCACTCCACGTCGATGATTACAAGAATGTCAATCGTTTTGAACAGTTTTAGTTAATGATGTTTCACGCGTCTCGATATTACCGTTTTGTTCGTAATATCATCGAAAACTCCTGTACATTTTATTTATACTTCTGTGTATATATTATAATACTAGTACCGTGTAGGTACTTGGCAGGATTCAATACACATAATTATCGTGTAAATTGTAAATAAATGAAATTGGAACTCGTAAAATGATTTTAGCATTCAAGGTGCCAGCGACAACGGGCTCCCGTTCACTGCCATGCGTCTACGTTTACATGTAGCGGGGAGCGGGGCAAAATGGGGCAACGGGGCAAAACGGGGTTTTTGGGCAAAACTAAATTTTTCCAATCATTTTTGTATCGGACAAGGTGACAAAACTGGGCAGAAAAGCCTGATGTATCCGATAGGGTGAATTCGGGCATCCAATAATTATTGGAAAATGACGTTTTGCCCAAAAACCCCGTTTTGCCCCATTGCCCCATTTTGCCCCGCTCTACCCTACATGTTGTACAGTGTGTGTTGCAATCCGGTGCATCGAGCTATGTAAAAGTGATAGACAATACGCCTGAGGCATGAATGCGTTATTCGCTTGTAATTCAGTGAAGTGGTTCGCCGATCGCGGTGTCGGACTTTATCGCTAAATGCTCGAACGTTCAATGAATTATCCATCGTCTGGAAAGACGTCGACCTGTCTAGAAAACGATTTGCAATGTCGACGGGGCTGCTCTTGAATCAGTACGAGTATCGACTTTCTTTGTAACTATGTACTCTCCATAAATCGTGCGCCGAGAAAAATCGAAGAAGCACCACCGAGCTCGCTTTTTCCTCACGAAAATGTTGTGCCAATATTTTATGCCGCTTATTTTTTTTATATATCAGGTTGTTATGACTGGTGTGCTTCCCGTCCTCGCAATGATCTGTGGTATATACAAACCAAAATTTTACATTTTCGGAGATTTGCCGGAAGTAACATATTTCAGGTATGACGTCACTTCCGGTCGAAAAATTGAATTTTCAAACTCGAACGGACGTTTTTCTGGGATGACGTCGCTTTCGGTAAAAATAAAGAGATTTCCAAACCGGAAGTGACACATTTTCGGTATAACGTTACTTCCGGTCGGTGAGTACAATGTAAAAAACGGACTCATCTTTACTTTTTTCCTTCGAGTTAGAATCAACCTTAAAGTTTTCACGGACTAGGCTGGAAGCCTTGCTTGCGCGGCAGTGCACCGCGCACCTTGTTGTTACACGTATAACAAAAAAGTGTGTCGCGTCAGTAGCCGCACGGCCGTTGTGTTGACGTACACGTATTCTCGCCGGTTATTATTATTAAACGCTAATAATGGCATCGGTGATACAATACTTCAAGTCGATACCGACGCACATGGTAAATTTTTCATCATATCCTCAATCAAACTATCCGAATCGCGCAAATCCAAACGGTGCACAATTTCTGTGAATAAAATGCGCTTAATCGGAACGCGACGATCGCGATGTCGCGTCTAGGTTATGTCGTCACTCTTATTCCATATGCGTGGCAAATGACGTTATTTATAATTACCCAACAATGCGATATTCGTAAAAACATTTTATTCAACTGCACCAGCGATTCAACTGCGAACGCTAACAATTTACTCCTGCAGTGAGAAAAAAAAATGGACGACAAATCCACCGACCAATATAATAACATTTCGTTCGTCGTCCAAACGTTCGATCGTCTGCATAGATTAACGTGTAAATTGTTTCAGGATTACGATGGACAGGCAAGGGCAGAAAGACTTTCACGAGTAATAATAACCCTTTTCGGAGTGAGTGTTACGAACAGCAAAGATACAAAGTTTACGCAAACGTTGAGTGAGGTCAATCCAAATACTAATCAAATATTTTTCTGCCCCTCCTACAACAGGTAGTCGGACTCGTTTGGGGCTACGTGATACAACAGTTTTCCCAGACTATTTACATTCTGGGCGCCGGTTTTGTCATGGCCGCCATCATCACAGTTCCCGCATGGCCCATGTACCGTCGCAAGCCCCTCGACTGGGCAACGAGGCCGCAGAACGAAGCACCCGCCAAACCGAAGAAGAAAAAATAGATCCACAATTGTCTCTCAGTTTGTTTTACTTCTGACAAAGTTTCAATCGTACAAATTGCGAACGGTCACTCCACCGGATCAGCGAGATGGTCCGTTATTCCCGCATTCAGCATCTAATATAGCAAATTATTTATACTCGAACGAACCCCGTATCCCGAGGCAACATCCTCTGGGCTGGGAGCTCATCGAGCATGCTGCGTCACGAGACATTCACTTTGTTTTCGTACATTACGAACGACTCCATTTATTAAAATTCTTACACTTAACATTGAAGTTTTCCGTTTTTTCTGATACTCTATTATTGCTGTGCCTAGATTTTTTAATATTCGGAGGGATTATAGAATTCCCTTATGACAATCGTAATTATCATACATGTTTGCATTTTTTTATATGTAAGAGTACCGGGTGAATACTTCAAGTGCTTGAAGCCTGTTTTTAAATATCAAAACATTTAAGAAATCGACCGGTTTTGGTAGATAACTTACCTATTAAAAATATTAGATGACGCAATAGTATATTATGCTACAAAGGGAGGGAAGTTTGAAGAACTCACTCAAGGTGAAAATCTACTCCCTACCGTGTTGCATTCGATACTTTTTTCCTCCTTTGTTAAAATAACCACATTTCTTGCGACTCAAAATAGCTGAATTCGCCAACGCACATTACTTCCCCTGGAGTAATAGTCAACAATAAGCTATTTGCCGCCCGTGTTTCCTGCAAGGAATGTGATTATTTTAGCGAAGACGGAAAAAAACTAAGTTTCATCTTAAATGTCACAAATTCACAGAGCAAAGTAATAAATTGATTTTAGTGCTCGAATACGGCCTTTCGTATCTCAGCAATGCGAATACGGCCTTCCGTATCTTAGCAATGCGAATACGGCCTTTCGTATCTTGGCCAACGGGTGTCTCCTGTACTCAAGCTTAACTTTCACTGCGAATACCCTGCGACATAGCGCGAAACTCAGCCTACCGGTAAAAGACACCGTTTCAACATTGTAACCGTTCATTTTTTCGTTTTTTTCTTCTCTGTGACTCAATATATAGATTATAAAAAGAAGTGGACGATTATTACGGGAAGCCAGAACTTCGCGGAAGGATACAGACCGTATCGGCATGCGCGGTGGACATCGAAGCACCGGGAATCGTCTGAAGCACGACTGTGCAAGCGAATTTGTCAATTGCAATGGAGCAGCCGAAGGTGCAACAGCGCGGGCGCGCTTTCGTGCACCGACAATTAAATTGTATTATAAAACACACACGCTATAGTACATATCCTCATGCATGCGCCGTCGGTTATTGGACTTGTTCCAGGAACGTCTCTCGCTCTCCGTTGCGGACGACTTTCTTCGGCCACGACTGTTTTTTTTTGTTATTTTATTTTCTCTTTGTCGTGCGTATCAGAGAGGCGAGCAGACCAGCGGCGGCTCGTTGCAACAACTCTCGGCAGTGGTGGTGTTCCCTTCGAGAGTCCGAAGCGATGACTTTCACGTGGACTCGTATGGGCGAACCGGGCGATTATGCTTTTGCAGGGATGATCCGCGAAACTTGTTTGCGATGGTTCGTTACGCAATTCGGCGGATGGTACCGGAATCTTGAGCGAGCGTGCAATAACGCAACTCATTTGATACCCGTGTGTACACGCGAGCGAGGAACCACTTTTATTACCGGTACTCATTTCTTTCCCCGCTGGTGCTCCGGTGCTGTTTGTACTACCGCTGCTGCCGGACACGCCTCGTGGATACCCAAAGATATTCTACTTAAAAAGAATACACCCGAAGCTTACGAAACACTTTCTCCGAACAGGACTGCATATAGGTATGACGAATATAGCTCGTATGCAAGCTGCACACTTCCTGCAACATTGTGAGCGCGAAGTCACGAAATGAATTTCCGATCGTAGTTTACTGTTCCTTAATATTCTCTTATGAGAAAAAAAATGATGGTTCAGTCAATTGAGATTAGGTATTAATTCCTTATAATTAAGAGAACATTATTAACAGTATGGTATAGTAATAGTAATTATAAGTAATTATTAGTGTGGTATAGTAATGGTTGTAGGTGTAGTACGGTAAAACCAGTAGCTTTGGTTTCGTCGGTGCGATTTACCTCGACAATAATTTGTTTCCTTACTATATCATAGGAAAGGAGAATGTAGGAAGACTGGCCATTTTTATTATCCGGAAGTGCGTTTCGCAGCTCCGCAAAAATGAACGTATGAGGCTATGAAAAAGTTAAATAATCTAGTTCGGTGAGTTGTGTCATCAACGGAGAGACGACCGTGACGAAATATGTGTCTCACACACCGTGACTAAATATACTGTTACACCAAAAGAGAAGCGTTAATCGTTATTCGAAGGAGTAGTAAAATTAAGAAGCGTATCGATCGAAGCTACAAAAAAACCATAAATTTGTCAACGGACCGCACGCACGGATAGCCATAGCAAATAAAAATTTAAAAATTCTTCGTTTTATGGAGCTCGCCGATTCCATTTGGGGGCCAGTGAGAGTCGCTTTCGAGCAATTTCCAATCTCGCAATTATGTAACTTCTTTTTTATCTCAATTTTAAAGAATACAAAATCTTTTTGTGGGTACATCGTAACGATCTAGAAACTAAAATATAATTCGGTCCGACTGGGCCACCTTAATCTCGTCATTAACGGCGCGGTCCCAAATCACTGCCGCTCAGACCTTTTCTGCGATATTTTTTTTCTCGTCATCATAGACGGCAGGATTGCTCTTAAATCGCTCGCAGTTTTCGGTCGGACCAGGTTTTTGTAAATGAATAATAAAAGTAAATTTTAAAAAATTACGAAACCGAACAGCTCTCTCCTGGTCGGTGTATCTATAAAATTGCACTATACGTATATGTGTATAGATAGCAGTAAGGGAACGGAACTCCCGGTCTTCTTCCAACCACGTGGAACACTCGCATGAATGTTCCCATATATTCCTCCCGCCCACGCTTTTCGTGCGATATTCTTTTTAAAAAATGTTTTCATCATCACAGCCGGCAGGATTGCTCTTAAATCGCTCACAGTTTTGTGGTCGGGTTAGGTTTTTGTAAATTCATTTTAAAAATAGGGTTACAAAACCGAGCAGCTCTCTCCTGGTCAGTGCATCAATAAAATTGCACTATTCGTATATGTGTATAGATAGCAATAGGGGAACGAAACTCCTGACTGCTTCCAACCACGTGGAACACTCACGTGAATACTCCCACATCTACCTGCTGCTCATGCGTTTGCTGCTATATTGTAAAAAACAAAATCCTCACCATAGACGGCATGATTACTCATCGATCGATCGTAGTTTTCGATTAGGCCAGGTTTTTGTAAATGAATTTTTTTAATAGTTACAAAATCGAGCAGCTATCTCCTGGTCAGTAATTATATGGTCAGATCCATATAATTACACTATACATATATGTGTATAGATAGCAGTAGAGGAACGAAACTCCCCTGTCTTCTTCCAACCACGTGGAATACTCGCGTGAATATTCCCACATCTACCTGGTGCTTTGTGCACCTATAACGAAGCGGTGAACGCGTTACGAAGCGACGTAACACGTCGTCCCAGTCTTCGCGGTCGTCGTCGTCGGGAGCGGGTATACGCCGCTTCCTTGGTTTACGTAACGATCCCCGGACAGCCTCGTACAGGTACGAGAGCGCGTAGGATCGGATGGAGCCGCAACAAGGCATACGGTCAGCTCCCACCACCCTTTTCGATCCTCGGGTTGCAACGTTCCCCGGGTGGCTTTTGGCATCGGTCTCCACCTTTATAAACCCAACGCTGACCGTTAAAGCCACAACTGTATCAGCGTTCGTTCAGCGACGGATTGAATTAACAAACAAACAAAAAAAAACTAAAAGCCATCGACATGTACTCTCACACCATAGCTGTGAGTACGAGTTTATTATATTTAATAATACCAATCGCAAATTCATAAATCGAATTCGTTGCAATAATTCATTCGCGATTCGTCGAATTTTTAAAAAATTTAACAATCGTCGAAGTGCAGTGTAAACATTCGTGATTCGAGTACTGAACGCGGTCGTTGACCAACGATTTACTGTTTTTTTTTTTTAAATCGTCACATTAGTTATAGTTTTCGCGGGAATTTTATGAGATGAATTAAAACAAATTACCTTTAAGTAAAACAAGCAGTTCAATGGATTAGATACATTTTGCTTTTTTTGTTAACTATTTTTACAAGTGGCCTTCAGAATAACATCTTCGATTAAACTTGACACTCAATATTTGCACACTGAAACAAAATCGGTTGCCGACTGCTGAAAAATACATTGTTATTTTATATTTGAGTATAATTATAAAATTTCCACAAGGGATTGCAACAATAAAAGAAAATCGTTGAAGATTATAATTCGCTGTTTCCATATAGCATATAATATTCGAATCGCGAGGTTTGTAAAAGGTAAAAAAAAAGAATCTAACCGGCCCCGAAGCGATACCTGATCGAGGGACAGTTTACATGCGAATTCGTTATTTCGTCTGATCTCGCCGACAACGTACGCATTTCGATATTCGCGACACGCACGGCCACGCCGACTCACTCTCGTGTCTCTTCGACTTCCCCTTCCGACTTTTGAATAAACCAGACTCCACGGGTATCGGACCATTTTCATATTTCTACCACGTAATCGAGGGCGAAAGAGGAACGAAGGAACGAAAGAGCCAACGGCGAAAGGCCAATATTAAACGCCGCGCATTCGAAAACAGCGAAGATACCCTGGGCGGCGTACAATGTCGGGCGTGCAATTATGCGAAAATGCGTCAACCGCTCACACATATTCGTTGCACTCGAATGTCATTCGCTCCGTATACACATGCATATATATACGTTACGGAGGGAGTCTCGCTGCGCGCTGACTTCGCATAAGTTCGACAACAATAAGAGAAAATTGCAAGTACTTGATGGTGTAAAAATCTGAAAAAAATCATGTA
>JAPYZD010002763.1:0-14897 GCA_030522725.1 Ichneumoninae sp. B BG-2022a
CGTCGAACTGTTCGAATCCGTCGAACTGTTCGAATCCGTCGAACTGTTCGAATCCGTCGAACTGTTCGAATCCGTCGAACTGTTCGAATCCGTCGAACTTTTCGAACGGTTCAAACTGATGGAGAGGCTTTATTGAGTGATATATAGGTGGCGAGAAGCAAAACTCTACCATGACCAACCTCATAAAAACCGAAGTTTCTAGTGCAGTACGTCTCACTCAAATAGTTTGCGCAAAACGAGAATATGTTCGAAGCGGTTGACTCGAGTCAAAAGGATTTTCCAACCATTCCGACCACATTGCTGCGATAAATTACCGACACTCGGAAATACGGCGGTCGGCAGTGCAGATCTTAACTTGATCAGAACGCGATTGATATTCGCCAGGGGCTGCCTCGAAATTGCCGCAAACCTACAGCGGTGGATGCGTCGACGTTACCGTCACGTAACACGTGGTCTTCATTGTATCGAACTGGAAAAATTCGAAGCAAACCCGCGCACACATCCAACGATGCGTTTCAGAGTATCAAAGTAAAAGTAGGAAGCGGTTTTTGTTGACGGTATTACCGGCGATTTCTTTATACCGATTATATCTCACCGGGAAGTTGAACATAGCGCCAGAGCGGATTATGAAAGTCGAAAGGACGAGAGATTCTCAATGGAAGAAAGCGAAACCGAGAGGCCAAGAGATAATTAGCATAATAGCAACGAGTTCACCTGGAAAGCCGACGATGACTTGATCGTCGCGATCTCGAAGTAAAATGTAAAACATCCTCCAAATCTTTCATTTTATATCTTATCTTTAATCAAATAATCGTTAATAAAATATATTCAATAAAATATCTTTAATAAAATATTTTTAATAAAATCATCTTTAATCAAAAATTTTTATGTTCATGGTCTCAACCGGAAGTATCATTTCGGCGGATTATACTGCTGAGGTTGTTGCTGGGCCGATTGTTATGCGCCACTCGTTATTTATAAAGATAAGCTTAAAAGCCAGAAATCCGGGAACTAAGAAACATGAATCACTGGGTGATATAATATAAGATGCGTGCTGCGAATAGGCAGCGCGTGTGTGGGATGCGTTTATGCACTTATCTCATATTAGGTTAAAGGATAAGGACGTACATTGCGGTCGGTGGTTGCCTGATTGGTGGCAAAAACGCCTGCATTATACAGTCCCACTTACGAGTAACGTCACCATCAGTATGGAGCTAATTTTTTTACACTGCAGTCAAGCCCGCGACAAATCATCTGTCTGGATGAAAGTGCTGTTTTAGTTGTTTGAACAATGGATTCGAAGAGCCGGCTCAAATCATCAATCCAATACACGATAGTTTCCTTCAACAGTATTATATGGGTGAGTTTTGGGACACGTGCGATTCTTGTTATTCCCGTAGTTTGCTCGATCTAAACCGCGAAACGTTTTTTTTATTGGTATTTTATATCGCAGCCGTCCACAAGCGTACTAAATAATTCACGAGGGCTACACTGAGAAAAAGGATAGTATTTCCTACTATAACGAATAGTCCCGAGGGGGAACGTCTATGTATATAGTTTCAGATAATCTATATTCAATTGATCAAACTATGATTATGGTTGCAACCATGATTTTTTGCCATTGTCGTAATTGTAAAATGTAGACGTTCCCCTTGGGAACTATTTTTTATGGTAAAGATTCAATATAGTTGCTTTTACTATGTTTTTTTTTCTCAGTGTATCGTGGTTTATTAAAGATAGATAACAGACCTGGGCGGTATTTCAAGTACACGCTGTGTTTGGTACTCGAAGTGCGGTATTTCAATGTACATATGTACTTGGAATACGGAAAGTATTCCACACTGACGTTTATTAAAAATGTCACCGAGTCGTAAAGTTGTTGACATTTAGTTCTATAAGCTTCTACCCGCAAAAAATTTCAATGATATTTAACAAACGGTTGACATTTTCGACACAAAAACCTGGCGTGGAGTCAAGTGATCTACTTGCTTGTTGATTAATTGAGCACTTGTTCGATTTATATACTCGTTATAAGCATAGAATTTTAAAACAAGAATATTTTATTATTTGTTTAAGCACATATATTTTTGGCTCTATGTTAAGAATAATTATTCTTAAAACAAAAATTGTCGTTGTTTTGAGAATAGTTTTTTTTTCATCAAGATTTCAAGACCAGACTGTTTTGACTGCATTGTCTGTACTTGAAGTACTTGTTACTGCAAGAATAGTACTTGAAGTACCGAGAACTTATGGTACTTTTGCTTAAGTACTCAGGTACTTCAAGTACTTTGCCCAGCTTCGATATATGATAGTGGGTCGTACGTATCAAAGATTCCACGTGAGATCGGTGATTCATGGGGCGAGTCTTTCAACTGTGTACCTTCGTACACGCTCTGATTCAACAGGTTCTCGGGGGAGGACTGTTCGTCCTGTCGGCCTGGTTTCGAGTGGAGCCTAGCATTGGGAAAGCCCTCGAACTTCTCGAGATAGAGGTGCTTTACAGCGGAATAGACATTTTAATCGCCTGCTCATTAATCGTCCTGGTCATCGCCGTTGTAGGATGCGCCGCGGGTGTCTCGGAAAACATTACGGCCCTATACATTGTGCGTTGACGACAACACGAGTATTACCTAGTCGACGAACTATCGGGCTCAGAAAAAAAAATTATGAAAACCAGGGAGATGCTGGCAAAACTGGCAGGGGGAAAACGGGCAACGCGAATAAAAATAACAATTTGGGGCAAAACGGACATAAAGTCAAAAAATTATATATATATATATTTTTTTTTTTTTTATATACCGACCTCTTTTTTATCAATAATAACACAAGAAAACGGAGAGATAAGCGGAAGTCGGAAAACAATTGTTTATAATAATACGATTCTATCTGATCGACTTGTCTGTCGTCATTACCACGCTGTCAACATTTTATTAGAATAAAAACAGAAGGCAAATTTAATTGACCACACAGTATGTACGGTTAATATCAATGTTTGATCAAAATTCCATTACAAAGTTTGCAGTGTTTTTTTTTTGTATGCGATTTTTAATTTCTTCAAACATTTTTGTCCACACTCCAGCGTTTACAATTTTTTAGCTACACAGCTAAAAACGTGTACACAGATGAAATATAATCGCCCGATGATCTCTCAAATTTAGGGAGAATCGACAAAAATGTGTAGATTGGATGTAATTTTGAATCTTTAAAATTTCGTGAAACATTGGTATTTTATTTTAAAAGCATTTTTTTTATTAACAATTTCATCTACTTTCGGCCCTTTTCTTATGTAAGGAACATCAGAAGACTGAAACAAGTCGTTTACAAAAGAATTAAGACGGTGCCTGTTTTGTCCCCATCTCCCCTACATGAGAATAATGAGAATATCGTTTTTGTAGCATGTAGGCCTCCACGTGTCATGCTTCGTCCTCGGGGTCGCAGGATTGGTTGCTCTGCACTATTACTCGCCCCACGATATTATATTAAAACCTCTAAAAGAGAAATGGATAACGGCATCTCAGTATAACGCACTTGCGTGGACATTCCAAATAATCCAGGAAAAAGTAAGTGATACATAATATCTCATTAAAGCTCCCACAAGCCTTTTAGTCATTTTTAATAATAATAATAATAATAATAATGATGATAATAATAATAATAATAATAATGTCAGATTGGATGGGACTTTACTATGATTTTGGACACAACAAAGGTATTGTTTGCGATTCTCGCTGTGGCCATCTGCATATTGCACGTAAGCAGATACATATATATAACAAGTCGTCTTATCGTGTGCTCACATTCTTCTTCTACTTCTGTTTGTGGCTGGCTCCTGTTTGTGGTTAGCATGCTCATATCCTGTGTTCATGATTGGTCCTGATCTATCAACCTAGGTGCGCGCGCTCCTTTCCTTCGTCCCCTCCACGCATGCGTGAACTTTACAGTACACTAAGAACTCCCAAGCAACATAAAAGACGATTTCACTGGTCGCCATTCAGCATGTTATGATGTTGGACGGAATCGCTCGCCTCGTAATCTCTTTCATCAAACAACTAAAGATTCTCACGAAAACCCATATAGCACAAAGTATTTCGAAAACATTTTAGAAATATTTTCAATTTTTCAAATATTACGAAATGTTTCTGAAATATATATGAAAATAATATTTTTAAGTATTCTATCAAAATGTTCCAACAAAACATTTCTTAAATATTTCAGAAATATACTTAATCTTTCAATACATCTGAAATGTTTCTGAAACGGTGAAAAAAAATTTTGAAAGCGAATATTAGTAGATGTACTCTGAACTTTTCACGTTTTTAAAATGCTTTGCAAAAGTTTGTAAAATATTCACTAGATTGGTATGTTGCTAACATCCAAATGTTATAAAAATATTTTTGCGAAACATTTCAATGCAAGATTTATAAGCAGACAACAAAATGTTTTCTGGTTTATAAAAAAGGTTTATAAAAAAAAAACTGCTTGGGCAAACCTCGGCTGCATCATCGATACGATTTTTTTACCTCTCCTCCTTTCTAGATTACCACGGGGATTCTCTCCCTCGTACTTGTGCGAGTCAAGCAGAAAGAAAAAGGACCTGCAATTGTCGACTGTTAAGTCTACGCACTACAATCATAGCTATATATGTCAACAAAATTTTGTCGGAACTTAATTAAATAAATTAAAAATATTTAACGATAATTACCGACAAGATTACGTTCGTAATTTTTTATACTCTAACTGCTCATTTTCAACGATTCTTCACGTAATTTCTAAATCAAACAGTTTCATCGATTTGTAATACTTCGTTCTCATAACAATTATTCCTGTACCATTACCACTATTTATACGAGCCACTTGAATAAATTATCTCACATAAGTAATACGTGATGTTTAAAGCCTCGTATGGAAAATTGAGAACGTCGAGGGTTACGAGGCTGAGCGAGAAAGTTGCCGAGATCTGGAACTACATTCCGATACAGGTCATTAGAGTTGGAGACAGCCCTGATCCATGACATTTCAACATCAAAGTCGAGGCTGTGCGAGCAATTGTCGCCCCTTTTTTTTACACCCCTCAGGTAAATTCGTTTTATCGTTTATTTACAAAATGATTCATATGTAGTATACATAATAATATTAATAATAATAATAATAATAATAATAATAATAATAATAATAATAATAATAATAATAATAATAGATAGATCATAGTATACATAGTATATATATCGAATAATTTATTTACAATAATAATACGCGGTTGGCCGTCGATCAGGAATAAAGGCGCGCGAGTAATGCTGCCGCTCTCCGAGATGTTAATATGGAGAGCGATTAATATAAAGGGTAGTGCTAAACACGCATAAGGACGAGGGAGACAGAGTAAATAAATTTTGAATCCATTTTTCTCCGAAACGATTCTATAAAGCGAAAAACGAATTGCGGGGCCCACTGCGCGTTAATGAAATACGCAGTGAGACGCGCAATTCGCTTTTTTATTTTATAAAACCATTTTGGAGAAAAATGGATTAAAAATAGTTTGAAGTGATGTTGATTTTAAGCTCCACCTTAAGGGTCTTTTTGTAATTGTAGCATGGTCATGCTATAAGTACATTCCCAAGGCAAATGTGCTGTGATAACGTGCACAGTATGCTTGATTGGAACAAGCCCGACTTGAAAAGTAAAAAATTGTATTTCCTACTATAACCAATAGTTCCCAGGGGGAACGTTTGTATCGATAGTTTCTGACAGTATACATTCAATTGGTTAAATTATAATTATGGTTGCAACAATGATTTTTTGTCATTGTCGTAACTATAAATTGTAAACGTCCCCTTGGGAACTATTTTCTATGGTAAAAAGTCAGTATTGTTGCTTTTACTATGTAACTTTTTCTCCGTGTTTAAATCTAAATTCAAACGCAGCCTTTCACGTTTATACCAATAAAATAAAATATCATGGCTACGCTACAGCGACCGCTCTCGCGATAAATGTACTTGAGAATAATACCGTATTGCAATAAAGTAATGCGCGGTGTAAAGTTGGGCCTTGTGTTTCTAAACATACCGTGCGCTATGCGCAAACAGTGCACGGTATTACGGCTACTTACGCTTCGTTGATATTTATACTTATACCGTATCGTAATACACACAAGTTATATGACATCACGGTACTTTCCAAGTCGGGATTGTTTTTCTGAAGAGCACCGTGGTGCGATGCACTTACCGTGCACGGTATATTTGGCCTGGTTTATCTAACCCGATCATATCCGGTGAAAAGTAGGCATACCGTTCACAGTATTTCAGTATATTTGCACTGGGAATGTAATTATACCATAACATTATCACGGTATCTACTGGAACCATACCGTGCACGGTGTCACAATAAACACTTCCTAATCCCTAGCAAGTTGACGGACGGCTGCTTTTAGGAAAAAAAACTAAAAAACGGACCGAAAAACGGACACGTCCGTTGGGCAACGAAACGGACCGCAAAAACGGTAAAACGGACCGTACGTTTAAATTGGTCCTTTTTCGGTTGCGGAAACCGAGGAAGGTCCGAACATTTTTTATTAAAATGTTTGGCTAAGTTTTTTGCTTTTTGTTGTTTTGCTTTTAATTCTGTTTTTAATGAAAGGACAGAATTAAAATACGATCTTGGTCCTTTTCCGGTTGTGGGAACCGAAAACGGACTAGAGCAAATTTTGCGAAAAAACCCGTTCGGCACGTCTTCGATTTCCGCAACAGAAAAAAGACCAAATTCCAAAAAAAATCTACAGTCCGTTTTGTCGTTTTTTACGGTCCGTTTTGTCCCCCAACGGACGTGTCTGTTTTTCGGTTCGTTTGTGGTCCATCAACTTGCTAGGGATATTGACTGCCAACAGTTATCTCGATCTCCTTCCCTCGAGAAACTCATTAGAACTGGCATCATGACTAACTGTCGAACCGGCACGGTCATGAAAGATAAACGAGTATAAAGGACAATCGAGAAATGTTCGAGAAATAGCAGAAGAGCGCGAGCTCCTATTCCTGTTATGGCCATCAATGAAATTCTAATAGTTCCATCGCGTAGGCAAGCAACGAAGAATTTGAAAATCGTTCGGCGATACATACGGCTCGACGGCTTCACCGTGAAATCTTTTGCGAATGCAGCACCGTAGAACAGCGTTCGGAAATCCCCGAGGATTTTTTGTATTTTTTTGTTGTGCAATTTTTGTGTTATCAACATTACTCTACGCCACGTCGCTTATCCGACGAACGGGAACGGAGGATATCCAACGGGTGGTGGATAGTAACCGGGGAATGCTGGAACGGTCGGTTGCACAGGGACCGTCGTCGTCACGTACGTCGTTACCTCGGTCGGCACAACCCTCGTGGAGAACAGAGTGGTGTAGGCAGTTTTAGCGCCGAAGGTCAGCTTGAGTACCCTCGACTCGGAGACGGTAGCGACGGTCTGCGTAACGATCGGCGCGCTCGTTACGGTGAACTGGGGCTGTTGCTGAGGATAAAGCTGCTGCAGCTGGGGCACCTGAGGCACTTGCTGCTGGGGAATAATCGGAGCTATAGTCGACGTTCCGTACTCGTACGAGGTCCTCGGGACCGTCGCGACCGGCCTGGAGATCGTCGAATAAATCGTATTTGCACCGTTCACCAACGGTATAACGTGCGACTCGTAGACGGTCTCCAGAACGATCACCGGCCTCGACGTTGTAATAACCTGTGGCTGTGACTGCGGCTGCGGAGCACCGAAGTACTTTAGGAGAGCGAGCTGTTGAATTTGCTCGGGGGTAAGCTGAGCCTCGGGCGAAGGATGGTTCGCCTGTTCCTGCTTCGGCTTGGACTGGTGTCTGAAGACGTCGAGATCGGCGTCGCCGTCGGTGGAGTTCGGAGCGACGATGCGCTTCGGGACATCCTCGTCGTCCCTCTCGTCGTCGCCGAAGTCGAGCTCCAGGTGAAGCTCGCTGCCCGCCTCGTCGAGCTTGGAATTAAATTCGTTCAATGTTTTGCTGGGAATGAACTGATATATCTCCATTGGCGGTAGAGTCTTCGTGGCCGTGACGACACGGGCGATGTTGTAAGTCTGCACGAGAGTCAGCCTCGTCGTGTTACCACCCGAAACGACGGGGAGCATGTGAGTTTTCAGAAGAGTCTGCGTAGTCGAGAAGGTTTCCGTCAGAGTCTCGAGGGGAGGCGTAGCTTGGCCGGACTCGAGAGTTATAGCCGGCAGAGTGGCGATCGACGAATCCAGGGGCAAACTCGACTCGTAAGCCGCTCCGGTATTGACGAGGATGTTCTCGGTCAACGGCTCCGTCGGTGTTACGCTCGGACTCGCGCTCGGACTCGGCACCTCGGCCGTTGCGAAGGTCTTCTTCATCGTCGAAGTCACCGTCACGTAACGCGTGTTCTTCATCGTACCGACCTGGAAAAATCCAAATCAAACGCACACACACACACCCAACGATGCGTTTCAGTGGATCAAAGTAAAAGTAAGAAGTGCCTTTTGTCGGCGGTATTACCCGCGATTTATTTAGGCCGATTGTATCTTACTGTGAAGTTGAACATAACGGATTATGAAAGTCGAAAGGAGAAAAATTCCCGATGGGAGAAAGCGAAACCGGGAGGGCAAGACGGTGATAATTAGCGTTATCGGCGATGGTTTCAAGTTTACCTGGAAGGCGTACGGTGACTTTATTGTCGCGATCTCGAAGTAAATATCGTCGAAATCGGCCGGTGTCGAGATCTCGACGTTGAGGGTCTCGACCGGAAGAATCTGTTCGGCGGGTTGCTGCTGAGACTGTTGCTGGCCCGATTGTTGTTGGTGCTGCTCCTGAACGATCGAGACCTCCTCGGTCTCGCTCGGATCGAGCTCTTCGTCGAACGAACCCTCCTGAATCTTTCGCTGACTGCTCGGCGGCGTCGAGAGGCTTCTCTCCTCGGATCCACCGTTCGTCAGCGGAGTGGACGCCTCGTTCGTTCTCAAGGGCGAACCCTCCGGCGTCAGCGAACGTTCCTCGTCCTCGGCCTGCTTTCGAATCGCGATTCTGGGCTTGGGTGTCGTCTTGTAGGACCAACGACCCTGGGTCCTCGGGAGTTTTATCTTCGGCACCGGATTCGACGACGGCGGCGACGTTTCCGGTCTGCTCTTGCTCAACTTTGGCGGAAGACTCGGCTGGTTGTTGCTCGGCCTGAAGCTGCTTCTTCGACGAGTCGTCGGCGCACCCTCGGTCGTCGTTGTGATCTGTCGATTCCTGAGATAATTCAAACGTTATTTTTCGCATATCAATCGGAATTGGGGAAAATCAATCAAGGTGTGATTTAAAAAAATTAGTACCCAGAGATACTCACTTGTAGCCTGGCCTCGCGTTGACTGGACGATTTTTACCACCGGTGTTTCTCGGTTGCTGCGGCTGCGGCGGGGTCTCGTTGCTCTCGACATCGTCGATTATCTTATTCCGGAACTTGGGTCGAGCCTGGTGGTTGCCCGAGTGTCGACGGGTCGTTCGTACAGGGCCTATCGGATAATCGTGGAAAAAAAAGATCCAACGTTATACACCAAGAAAAACATAGCATCCGGATGTATGTGTGTGTGTGTGACAGAGTTGCATCGTTTAAAATGACTATAACTGGGAAATGGCTTAAGACAGCGAGTTGAAATTTGGTACACTAGTAGAGCGATCACGTCGCTTCGTTCAGTGCTATTTTCGTGAACATTAAGGCCCAATTGGAGATTTTATGCGATTTTCAATTTTTTTTAAATTCTCTGTGGTAGCTCTATCTTGCGTAAATTTGGAGCTGTTGTCTTAAAACTGCACATAAATATACTATTTTTATCAAAGTCCTTTGGTATTGAATTTGGTCAAAATCCATCGAAGTGGTAAGATTATATGGCATTTTCAGTTTTTTGAGTTTTATGAAAAATGACTAAAAATGGTCTAATTTGAGTAAACTTAGAGGTATCGATCTTAAATTTGATACGGGAATGGTCTAATACTGTAATATTTTTGGTATTAAGTTTGTCGAAAATGGATCGAAACGTTAAAATTTCATGAGATTTTGAAATTTTTTTATTTTTCTGACAAGTTCTATTGTTTGTCCGACACGAGTTTATGTATCAAGTGTCGCCCTAGGTTATTATTGTTATTATGATTATTTTTATTATTATGGTTATTATAATAATAATTGTTATTATTATCGTTATAGCGCTGTACAGTTATTCGGCTGTTGGAACTGTAATTAATGAAGGGTCGGGATATTGAGTCGGTGTAAGTAGACACAGAAAAAAGGGTCTGTGTCTACTTACAGGGCCCTCGCCTATTGCTGCGCGCGGACACTGTCTTGCTACGCGCGATAAGATGTGGCGAGTGCAGCGGCTGAACCGTTGCCGTGAGAAAGCGGCCGGCCGCACCAAAAGTGCTGACGGTATCGCGACTAAGAATTAATATTATACGATTATGAATCTAAGACCGGATGCTGGCGTAAGAAAGGATTACTGAGAGATCGCGAGTTATGGGTCCGTAACGACCGTCATCAGACAAAATGTAAAAGTTTAATATTGATGCGGACTTTTCCGGTTGAAAATTACAATGCCGACGCTCTTCTAAGTTCACGTAAATTGAGTCTTTTCAATGAAAAGCTGACAAAGAGGATTACCAAATTAGACCGTTCCAAAGCCGCAGCGCGTAGAAGAAAAGTTATACATCGAGTACGATACGGCAGCGCCACGTAACGTATCGCTTTCTAAGTTCCTGCGTTTCCGCGTTGGCGTTTGTGTTTCTTAATTAATGGGAAGATGGGAAGAGGAAATATCGGGTCTCACGTTATCATGCGCACTAACCCGGAGATGCGCTGAAGAGACCTTCGAGAGGCAGCGACGATTCTTCTTGCTGATGCGTCGGTGTCGGCTCCAGCTGCGGCTTCAATTTTCCGTGTTGCGGCCCTATTGTTTTCAGGATTCTGTGCGTACTCGACGGACGAATTTTACCCTCGGGAATCGACGGTGTACCCGGACTCTTTAAGATCCTCGATGTGCTCTGCAAAACCTGGGCGTACTTTCCGTTTATGTACGTGCCGATTACGCTCGTCTCGTGAACGGTCGTCAGTCCATCCTTTACTATCGTACCACCGAGCCTCGTCACCAGGCCGGTAGGGTTTTCCTTATCCTTTTTGGGCGATGGTCGAGGCTTCGTCGGACTTTTGGATGGCCTTAAATTGATCACCTAAATAACAAAAAAATTGACACTGATTAGTAATACAATCATGTGCTTCGTCAGAGTTTTGAACGATGATTTCAAATTGATCAGCTAAAAAAAAAATTAATATTCATTAATCAATGAACTCAGATTGATCAACTAAAAAATAATTAATACTCGTTAATCGATGATTTCAAAACGGTGAATTAAAAAAAAATTAGTAGTCATTAATCGATGATCTCAAGTCGATCAATAAAAAAAAATAATAGTCATTAATCGATGATCTAAAATGGATCAACTAAAAAAATATATATAATACTCATTAAGGTCACAATGGTGGGACGCGCAGCGAGAGGGGAAGGAGCGTAAGGCAATCGGCGAAATGAATTGTCATTGCTTACGCGAGCAACATAGATTTTTTATTCTCGTGAGAATCGTGCAAGAGCGTGGGATCTCGGTAGTCTCGGTTAACAAAGTGAAGGCGAGGACGCATCCTTTAAGCTGTCGACTCGTCGACTCGCTCGGTACGGGAAAGCGTGAGAACGTGCAGACGAGCGAGATGCTACGAGCATTGCCGTATTATAATGTACAATTCGAAAGGGCTTCCACGAGAGATATGATCTACGGAACATCCGATGCAGCAGATCTATCTACTATATTCCCTGTAATAATTGCAGATTCTGCTTAATCATTTTTAAAGATTTTAATTTATTATACACGTCGTAAAATAAATGATCGTTAAATGCCTGCGAGACACTCCCGCATCTGACCCTTCACATACCGGATCCTTGTTCAATGAAGACCTCGAATTTTCCAAGACGCAACATTCGAACGATTCGATTAACAAGTTAATGTCCGAAAAAAAATCTGTAAAAATCCCCGGTACTGGAAGGGTTATAACGTAGTCCGTGCAGTACAGTCACGTCAATCGAGTACCCGGATTTCAAAAATTATTTGTACACATTCTAAGTGAGACATTTTTGCTAACCAAGGTTGATCCACATTAAAGGTTCCTATTCTATGTAGAAAAAATGTATAACAATTAATTGACGGAAAAATTACTCAGTTTAAGCCGATACATCAACGGGCATATTATTGCGCAGTTTTTGTACAGCAAAATTTATAATTTTTATCTGATCTTAACGAGCGACAGCCTATATCGTTTGTTTAAACATGTTTTACGAATTCCCCGAATAATTTGCTTCGTTTAAATTCTAAATCAAAAGAAAAGTTCAGTTAACGTCACAGCTCTGTATTTTTCAAAAACAATCGACTCTGATTTGTAAACGCTTGTAAATTGATTTGTCAACGATTTGTAAACGAGAAACAAAATAAGTTTGCAATCGTCAAAAACAACGTAATAATGTGCCCGTGGATTTATTGGCCATAATTGAGTTATTTTTCTGCCAATTCATAATTGTAGATGTTTTTCTACACAAAGTAGAAAAACTCTTTGATCTAGATTCACCGCAGTTCGCACTAATCATCTATTTACAATGCGTACCCAGTGAGCGCCGTAACACAACCGTAATGTAACTGATTGTAATAAGTTATATTACTGCGACGTTAGATGTAAATTGCGGGTTACTTGCTATTTCCGGCGCATTATTATAATATAACATCGTTATATAAAAGTATTATATATTTGGAATGGAACGGTTATGTTACTGATACGTAAAATTAACATTGCGATATCTAACTGTAACATAACAAGAATAATAACACAGTACGGAAGACAATTAAGAAAATATATTCGCGCTCAACAATACTTCAATTAGCATCGTTATTATCCATAGGTACATTTACTCTATTGCAAGAAACAAATACATATTGTAAAAAAACGTAATACATCTTCGGACATCGACGAGATTCGAACCTGGGGCCCTTGGATATGCAATCTGCAACCATACCTATTCAGTATGCTCAAGTTAGGAATAAAGTTTTGGTGAATGGTACACACCGTTCAAATTAGTTATTCACAGACTGTGATTGAAATTACACCATCAATATAAATGAAAAATGTGCGTTATCAATACCGGGATACTGAAATACAGCGGGAAACTTCTTTACTCATTACCATTTTCAGTGACATTAAAACCAAAAATACAGACTGAACAAATTTTTTTTTAAATGCTCATAATGTCAAAAAGCCATTTGAGACCCACCGCATAATTTTATGCACGAAAGCACCTATAAGCATGTTATGTGAACGTCGCAGAGGCTCGTTGAATTTTTTAAAAATCTTAGTACTCGATTGACTCAACTGTACCGCAAGGACTACCTTACATTTTTCGCGCAGACTTACGGCTCGTTTGCGCTAGCTAAAAATTTGTACAGTCTATCAAAATAAATAAATAAATAAATAAATAAATAATTAAATAAATAAAAATTCGCGGTCCTTCGTCGGCAATCACGGACACGGCTTTCCCAATACTCGTTCGCTCGACGATAAGTTAACCCGGAGATTCGTGGAAGCCGCGGGTCTCTGAAATAATCGAAACGTCCCTCGGCGTTCTCACGGGGGAGTTCGAGACGCGAATGACAATGAAGCGCGAGCGTCACGCGTGATAATTCGCACCAGCGGGACGAACTTTCCGCCGCGACAACGGAATCCTAATTCCCGACTATTTCGTGTCGTTCGTTAATGCGACACACCGGCGCAACTCGCACAATAGTCCAGCAATGCGTTGCCATAATCGGCCGTGTACTTTCAGTTTTTTCTTTCTTCTTACGAGTTTTTCATACCTTATAAGTTTCGTCAATGACTTCGGTCGGCTGTTTCGAAAGGAAGTCGTATTCCGGCTCGGCCAAGTTATTCTTCACTCCGGGTATGTCGGAGTTCGCCCGAACTTGAACGACCGAGGACAGAGCCGGGCTCTGTGTCGTCACTTCCGCATGTTTTTTTGCGATCTAAAAACCGTCGAAACGGCGGAGGGGACAAAAAATCAACTTGTAAGTATCCGGCTCGTATAATCACGACTGTGCAGTAGAACCTCGATTTTCCGAACACCCATTATCCGAACCCTCCGTTATCCGCCGCCGGTTCGGATAAAGTTTCTACGTTCCGAACTATTGCGCGAAATTGTCCTGTCCTTACATTGCTGCGCGCTACAAACAACAAGCCAATTCAAGCACGCTCGAAAACTCGCACAGCATTACCGTGCATGCAAGTCAGTCGTATGCGCAGTATTTATTAGTTTCTCAGACCGAGCAAACAGACACAAACTTATTAAAAGTTTATTTTCGTTAATCTACTAGTCTCGAAGTTTAGTGTGTTGCGGCTTCAACGTCCAGCACTTCCACCTCTAGGCGTAAGCATAATTACAAAGGTGGACAAAAAATTAGAAACTCTTTCGAAACTCGATAATGGAGAGACCACATCGTTAGCCCTCTCGTATAATGTTGGCAAATCAACGATCTCTGACATTAAGAAAAATCGTACAATCTTCGTGCGCCAAACGAAAATTGTGGATTTCGTGATGAAGGTGTGAAGTTACAGTTGAATATTATAAAAATACGTGTATCACGTTATTCCTCAGATACATATCATAATTATTTAAAATATATGTGTACTGCAATTTTTACTGCATGTATCGTGTTATTTCGTTTAAGGAGAGAGTCTCGCTGCGCGCTGACTTCGCATAAGTTCGACAACAATAAGAGAAAATTGCAAGTACTTCTTGATGGTGTAAAAATCTTTAAAAAATCATGTATA
>JAPYZD010002764.1:0-28764 GCA_030522725.1 Ichneumoninae sp. B BG-2022a
ATGATATCGTGCGTACTTTGTAATAATCGAAATTTTCATCCTGTCTTTCCCCCCCTAATATATCAATTCGAGAGAACACGCCGTGTCCTCGTCACGTTGGCAATTGTTTTATCCCAATTCTCAGGGAATTTCCAGATTCTTCGGGATTGTTAAAAAAAATGCATAAAAAAAAGAACATACACGCATTAGGAATAATTGGAAGGAGGACCATAAATTTCACCATTTTACGAGTTATTTGCTCTTCCGCGACTCTCAGGATCCTAATACAATCATTAGTGTTAAGTAGAATAAGGTGACTTTTTTTCATTCAATCTCGGATTACCTCGTGCGTATTTTGTAATAAACGAAATTTTCATACTATCTTTTTCCTCCCAAATATATAAATTCGAGCGAAGATACCGTGTCCTGTTGGCAATTGCTTTACCGCAATTCTCAGGGAATTTCCAGATTCTCTGGGATTGTTAAAAGAAGTCATAAAAAAAGAACATACACGAATTAGTAATAATGGAAGGAGGACGATAAGTTTCACCATTTTACGAGTTATTTGTTCTTCCGACCGTATTATAAATCATAATTATTTCGTCACGTTTTCGCGACTCTCAGGATCCTAATATAATCATTAACGTTAAGTAGAATATGGTGGACTTTTTTTTCGTTCAATCCCGGATTATCTCGTGCGTATTTTGTAATAATCCAGTGTCTAATGATACAATAAACGCGTCTGTATACCGGCTCGTAATGTTGCGTATATTTTAATCAAGATACCTTTACAATGAAGAGCGGCGGTACGACGGGTGAATTTTTTTGTAGCTCAAGAACATCGAAAAGAGCGAACAATCGGTTGGGTTCCCAGGGCAAAGAAATGTTAGTTAGCTCGTGTGTACGTGGCGTTTGTATGTGTTTGTATGTAATAAAGTACAGCGTGCAAAACACCCTAGATACTATAACTTACTTTGCGTTAATGTACCGTCTGCGGTCGCATTACCATTAATATTATCTTGCCCACTGTTTAGCATAGTGTACTCTCGGCTGGATAGACCGACGCTCTAACTGGTTTAAGTATGCGCAAATTGGTAGCCCACATTCAGTCTTAATTGTTTCAGGTATGCAGGAATTTGCCTTGCGAAGGAGTGTTGGTTAAAAAATGTCCATAATCTCGTCCTAAATTAGCCCGAAAATAGGTATACCCAGTGGTGCGCACCTTATTAAAGAGGTGCACACACAATTTGCAGATTGCTTCCGTATTTTTTAACGTCAGGCATTGTCACTAAAATCTCGTATCTTTTTTTCTTTCTTTTTACGAAAATAACCTCCGTATGGGAATAAAATGAAAGTTCACAAAAAAAAAAAAAGAAAAAAAAAAACGATTTCCGTCAATATCCGAGCGTGGTAGAAATTTTTTAGAAATTCTCGAGGCAGACCGACACTCAGAGCGTAATGCCGGAACGTGTGTTCGACGGGCAATCAACTTATACAGTTATTCTCTCACAGCTATTAGAAGAATTTAAAAAGTTCTTAACGTGCGAACGGGAGAAATGGATGTGTATTCCTTTTCCGTTCTTGTCCAGGCTGTGTCGCGCATATACGTTCATGCATATATAACCACATGTAAAATCAAAAGTCGCGTTAGCGGCCCGGTGCGATGCTGGATGCGAAACGCGGGAGGAAATTGCGTGATGTAATAATTGTCCTGCTGTGGGAGTGCCCCGAGAGTGTGGCCCGAAGAGTGTAAGCCCCACATGGTCCTGGCACCACAATACTCGTATTGCACACTATGGGAACACTATTGTTACACATTTTACAGTCTACTACTGTTCCCTTGCCTCGCTTTAAACTCCCACGTGGCTTTCACTTGTCCCCGCAAATTCTAACGTCGTCCTCACCGTTCCTCCTTCTCCCGTTTCTCCTCGTATCGCTCATACGCTTTTTTCTCCCGCTCGCGACGTCGCCTCACGCTAACCGATCTCTTACACCAGCTTTTGCCGTGCCGATGCCAATTTTTTTTTTTTTTTTTTTTTTTTTTTTTTTTTTTTTTCTTTCTTTCTTTTTTTTCACGCTTCCTTTCATTACAGGTCGACGCTGTTCCAAGTACGAACCCGCCTCTGGATGACTCCTGACAGCGGAGACGACGAATCACCGCTGTAACCACCCGATAATTCAGATTTCTCGATCGCCCGTACAGATCGCACTCGATTACAAAAAATACCGATTCTTATACCTAATAATGGCTCGCTCGCCCCGTGAGAATATAATGAATATTCTTAATGACCCCGGGACGATGTCCCACACTGATCTTCCCGCCGCATTTCCTTTCGCTTTCCTTGGACTATCGAGGACTCGATGAACATCCAACCACTTTAAGCCACTCGATTCTTTGACCCTAATAAATTTTCTATCACAGTCTGAATCTAAAAAAATTGTAAAGAATCCTAAAAAAGAAAGGAAAATAAATATTTTATATATTAAAAAAATGTTAATACACAATCAATTAATATTTTTATTTAATATTACAATATTGTTCCATATGGATTTAATATCAATTAAATATTATAACTTGTGTGATTAAAGTTTCTGAATTCCGAAAAATCCGAATGTCTAACAAGATGAGTAATTTTTGAAAAATTGTTGCAAGACATTTTTTTACGAAATCAACGGATGCTTGTCCGTCGGAGTCATGAATGGTTAAGCAGCATATTATTGGTTCGCGCGAAACTCAACGTTTTTAATTCGCGTATCTTAATTGCTCGTGGACGTCTGCTAGTTCGTCTCTCATTTTCGCAGGACATCTTAATGAAGTAATGTCTTCCTTTGTTATCAAGGTTGATCGTAGCGTACCGAGAGGGAGTTAAAAAGCGCGGGAGTAAAAGAGAAGGGGATCCGCGGGTATTCCATTGTGTCACTCTATATATAACGGAGCTCCGGCACCCCACGCGGTATTGTCAACACTCACCGCATGTGCGGTAACATGGTTTCCAGTCTTAAGGTACACGACTTCGTCCCGTAAGACTCGTCGCATCCCCATCGTCGATTGTGCAAGTGAATAAATTTAAAAGATAAATACAATCGATATGAAGAAAAACAAAAAGGTGCTACCCTCGATCCCCAAAAAAGAAGTTCGATAAACAACGAAGATTATTTTTTTTTTTTGCATCTCCCGAAATTTCCTTAAGATAAAAAAAATTGACGTGTTTCGTGCTAAAATTACGAGAAAAAATATGCATGTTCTGTTAAAGATGACGCCATGGCTGATGGCAGTCTTCTGCCTCGTGACCGCTGGCTGCACGAACGTGACAGATCAGCAAACCTCCGAGAGTCAGCACGATCAAGTAGCTATACTCAAGCAGATCAGAAAAGTTAACGAGGATGGATCGTACTCATTCGGTTACGAAGCTGGCGACGGTTCTTTCAAGGTAAGTCGTACAAGAGCCGGTAACTGCATCGCAAACGGGCGTGAGCGGGGCAAAACGGATTCGTGTCGTTCATTCGAAATGAACCTTTTTTACGTTCCAAAAAAATTGGTGAAAGTCGATTTGGCCCCGCTCTCTCCCGATCGGGAAAATTAGCTCGGATTAACTGGAATAAAAATTGACTTGACCCGGAGCTCAAAAATTATAGCTTTGGATCGCTTTTATTCGGGAACGGAAGAAAAAAAAACATAAAAAATAGTAAAATTAGCAGAGCACTCTATGAAAGTGAGGATGAAATTTGGTAGGTCGAGAGCCGCGACGTTTTAGGCAACATCAAGGGTACATTTGGTTTCGTCGACGCGGATGGTGAAATAAAGAGGGTCTCCTACTCGTCGTCGAACGGAACGGGATTTAAATCTACCTCGGTGTCGCCATTGCAGGAACACGTGTCGGTCGTCCAGAGTATACCGAGAGTTAATCGTAGCTCGTCGACGACGAGGAAGCCGACGGTCGTTTACGCCACGTCAACGGAATCCTCTTCGACGAAGTCGTCGGTGGTGCAGGCCATACCGAGATCCCGAAAGACGACGACGACGTCGACGACGACGACGAGCACAACGACGGAGAATCCGCGACAAGTTTTCGGACACTACATTAAATCCACCCCCAAGACAAGACCGCGTTTCGTGATTAACGGACAGCAGCGACCGGCAGCGGTCGAGGAAGACGTGGACGAAGATTCGCAGATAACGAGACCGAGCACGGAGGAAAAGTCCGCCACCTACCGAAGAATTCTCTTCGCGAAGCGTCCGATCGATCACAGTTTGCGACCGATAACGGAGGAATTCGAGGAGAAAGAGGAGGAAACCAAGATAACGACCGGAAACACACTGAGACGTCAGCTTCACGAGGAGACGACGAAAGCGGAGCCGATACACGACAACGTCCACGACGATCAATCGGACGTTTACGGCGGTGGCTCCTTGTCGACGACTCGTCCGCTCTTCACGACGAGCACTCCACCGCGTCTGATTCATCGAGTCTCGACCCTCCGAACCGAACGACCAAAGACCATCTATGTGAATCAGAACAACCTCGGTCCAGCGAGATTCGACGGTGCCAACAAATACGAGAGCCCTCGCGTCTACGAGGAAGAATCGAAGCTCTCGCAGGACGAGCGCGATCCGCCCCAGCAGATCTTGATACGTTCGCCGCAGAGAATTGCGACGGAGAATCGAGAGTACACTCGACAACCGCAGACGACGGAGCCCATTTACGTGCGTCAACCACCGGAACAATTCATACGCGAGCTATCCAACGCCGGTCTCATAGTCCAGCCTACCAGCGCCGAAGAGGATCCGGCCTACAGGTCGGCCATTCCGATCGGCAGAATCCTCTATCGTCCCCAATCGGGCCAGCAGCCCCTCTACTCGACCACCACGGATGCCAATGTTCATTATCTCACCGAGACTCCGATGGCCGAAACCGAGGATAACAATCCTCGGCTTCCGGTCGTCCAGAATTACGTTCGTCCCAGAGCATTCCATCGACCTTTGGCGTACGCTGATCAAGAGGTTCCTCGTCCCCGAGCACTCCTCCGAGCGGCTCCCCAACCTATGCCTCAGCCGATCGATGATCGCGACTATGCTCCCTCTCCTCCCACATCCGAATATCCTTACCGAGCTAACGCCATAGCTCTGCCACCCGAACCTCACAATCCCATTGCTCCTCCGCTTAGTCGACGAGATTTTCAGATTCTTCTCAGACGCCTCCTCGTCAGCCAGTACGGCAGGCAAGCCCTCTCCTATCCGAGAACCTATCTCGAGGACGCTCTCTACGATCAGCAGCCTTATCCCTCCTATCAACCGTCTTATCAGACACCGGTTCCTCGTCAAGCGCTCGCCTACGACGCCGCTTCGTTGCCCGTGCAGTACGGCGACCGAGTGCCACTTCGCAGACCCGGTTACTCCAGAGCATTGAATCCGATCTATCAGAATCAACCGTACGACGACTATCAGGAGAACAGATACGCGAAACGCGTTTATCGTCAGAAATTCTACACCCAAGAGATGAACGACGAGGGTGACGAGATTCTTCCACCACAGATCAGAGAAGCTCTCCTCCTGCGGATGCTTCAACTCGCCATCAACGCCGAGAGACCAACCATGGCCACCGTCATGACATCCACCACAACCCCGACTGCGATTTACAGGAAAAATGGACCCGTCAGAAGCGTACAGATCATCACCGACGACGAGGACGACAAGGATTCGATGAGAAAGAAAATTTGAAGTTTGGTCCGACGCGTGGTTAACGATTCGACGTGAATAAATCGATGACATATTTTATTCGAGCGAAGATCTTTTATAACGCTTTGCCAAACTTCAATTTCACATTTTACCATCGATCAAGCCGCTTAAAAATGCATCACGATATGGACGATCTTTTGATGTTCTTTATTTTTTTTTAAGTAATGAAAATTTGAATCTGTCGATCGATCTGCGTAATTTAACAAAAGAACCAAATATATTATTTGTAGCTGTTAATACCTGTTACAGTAGAAACCCGTGAAGTACGATATAATAATCTCAACGACTATGTGTTCCTGTAGATTCAGTTGAAAAACGACCAGTACAATTTAACCAAAAAAAGTTATGTCTCGTAGAGGCTCAGAAAACATCCCCATCGAACTTCTCATCGTAGCATCGCTGTTTCCTTTCCCTCTATATATCTCTCTGTAAATACGACATTATGTAAAGTAGTGTAATATATCTATAACAATATTGAAATAATAATAATAATAATAATAATAAAAAGTGCGATCAAACGATAACGGGGGTAGTGTGAGAACTAATTTCGTAATGACGGTGAGCTCATTATGCTCATACTACCGGGGAAACAATAATAACCGCTTCGCGTCTCGATGCGGTGTGGGTAATTAGCATCGCGCAGCCCTCGTTGCAACACGCGGTGGGGTATGCCGGTGTGCCCGTTGGATATAAACGTCAAAGATGTGTTGCCGTAGACGCGTCCTCATCCGGAGATCATGAGATCTTGCGCGGAGAGTTTCCACGGGTTGGAGGATTCACTCGCGATTTCTTGGAACCGGATAAGAACCGAGCCCGAGCACGACGCTGCGCGGGGGGCACTCGCGAAAATTCTTTTGCATCACGCTGCCTCATTGTTTGCGGCGCCCTGGTGACGCCCGGGGTCGAGGGAAAAGATGAAAGTCTCGGCGCAAAAATTGCATGACAATCGCACGTTGTTTCATATCATTTTTCATGCAGAATTCTCGTCAAGGCATATACGGGGTAAATGTGGCTAATATGGATCACTAAAAAATGTTTACCCGAAGGTAAATCCCACCGTCGGTGCAACGAATGGGTCGCCGAAAGCACTCGTTATATTAAAACATTTAATTAAAGATGCAGGTCTAACAATGAAATATTTTTAGGATTTCTTTTCGCAGAAGTCGAGCCGCCCATCTTACTCCCTTTTCGGCCACATGCTTGGTAATATAGACCACTAAAAAAGGTTGGGCCCGTATTTCCTGGTTCCGAAGGTAAATCCCACATTGGTGGAAGGAATTGGTAGCCGAAAGTACTCGTCATCTTAAACGATTAAAATAAAGATAGAGGCCTGGCAATGAAATATTTTCAAGATTTCTTTTCACTGACGTAGAGCAATGGCCGGCCTTTCTGTCCACATGCTTGGTAATATGGACCATATGCTGTAAAAAAAATTCGTATGAAATTTAATGTATTCATGTACAATTGTGATGAAAAATTAATTTTCAGTATATTAAAAACATCGAAAATACTTTATTTTAAACAATTTACTTTAATTTGAATAAGTTACTCCAATTTCAATGATAAAGTATATTAATTTTTCGTCAAAATTATACATTAAATTGAATGTATACCAGTTTTCGCATAAAAACTTCCAGTCCGGTACATTACATTCACAATTTTTTAACAGTGTCGAGTAATAATGAAACTCACGAATGTCTCGGCAATGCTTTGGACTCCGACAATTCAGTTTAAGTTTCTTTGGAGTTTCAATTTTTTACGGAAATGAAGTTACTTTCACTGTCGTAACGACATAAAAAGGCGGTCCATGTTGCCTACGGGTGATCTATGAGAATCAAGGAAGCTCGTGTGATATTTTTAAATCCCATCAGAAGCAAGATTTAAGGCTTAGAATACCTCACCGTCATCAATACAAGTAAGTAAACGAAGTTTCTCCTTATTCTTAAAATCTGCATGCGATGTCACCCACTGGTCCATCTTACCCCATCGGCTCGCACTCGCCACTTTTACCCTAAGCCATGATTGATGTTCCGCCCTTTGTGTCCTGCGTCTCCGACTCGGACACTCTGCACACACGCCATTCAGTCCATCCGCCCGTGGATTCCGACAACGAAGAATTGTACAGAGTCGCGTCGTATCGTAGAACGTGATTTCGAAACGTGCCGAGCCTGTGGGAACTCCGTGAATGTTATTATCATCCGATATGCATTATCGTAGGAAAAAAATATAAAAAAACAGGATGTTCGCGTGTCCTCGTTGAAAGTGGTTATTAATAGTCGAACATTCGTCAACGAGACAGTGATCTACATTGCGCGGTTCTTCCGGCATTTCTCAGCGGGCATGGTGAACGCTCGAAACGTCTTGTGTCGTTGCTTCTCGGTGTAGTTTCACACAGACCCACCTCGCATATCCTCCCCTGCATACCAGAGGCGCATTAGTGGTTGTATGTGCACGTATGCGCGGTCCTAACGCGACGCACCTAATTAGAGACTCGCATCGTCGTCGTCGCTGTGCAAAAGCATCGCGCAGTCGTAGGAACAGCACGCGAAGATACTTTTCTCCGGGCTCGCGGAAAGTCGTACGAAAAATGGCAATCCGCTGTGGCAACTCCGTGTCATTGTGTCTCGCAGCCCGAGGGGGAAAGAGGTTCGCGGGTACACGCGATAAATAAGGAAATGCTTTCGCAGGAAAAGCAGACCGGGCAGGCACCGCACGTACAGTGGTATAAGTGTTCCATAATGTAGTGCGCTTCCTCGCGAGACTATGAAAACCCCTTCCGTAACGACACTTCTGCAGCAATTTAATTAAATCGTTTTTACGAAATCTTGGATTCCAATTTTCCGATTTTTTTTATTGTGTATATTCTTGGAATTATTGTTATTAATGATTATTATTTATCAATATATTTATTTTTCAACGAATCAAAATTATATACAAGTGTGACCGATGTTTGTCTCGAACGTCGTGTCCTATCGTCGATGCTGCATGCTAAGATAACTGCGAAATCGTTGAAACCTACGCGTTATCGTCGCGGAGACGCGGGTGGCCGGACGTCATTTCAATTGAACATCATGCTCGTTTGGCGCAAACCTCGCATTTTTTTCAGACACTCGCACGCGCCTGCGCGCGCTCGCGATCCTTATCTCAAGCTCGGATCTTCGATGCTCGGATGCTCTTCGGGTTGTTTCCGTCGAGATTTCGCAGACGAATTACGGCACCAATTATTATATCTTTCTGTTCTATATATTTACTAAGGAAAACGCTTGTTATTACATATATACACGGAGAGAGATCGCGTTGTAGTGAGCAGAGTATTGTGTTCCGGAAAGAACTCGCAGGTAACAATTTTTCGTTCGGCATGCACGGAACTTAAGAAAAAAATATTTTTATATTTTAACAAATGTACACTGAGAAAAAGAAATGGTTGGATTAAGCAAATGCGCGGTGACATGCGTTCAAAGGTGTATTTTGTTGGTACAACACATATGTTTGTTTCAATTAACAAATTTTGAATAAATCGAAGCAAATAATCGTTTATCAAAATAATGCTTTATTTGTACCAAACAAATAACAGCTTTCAACGTATGTCACCATGTCTTTTGGTTAATCCAACCAATTATTTTTATCAGTGTAACGATTCGAGTTCGCTTCGCCGTTGCGTCGCAGACTTTGAATTCCCATGAAGCTGCGCGACGCTTATTGCCTGCGGCTCAGCGACGGTGCGAACCAAATCTCGAACGAACTTTCGCAATGTTGACAGTGAAAAAATTTCTTCATTTATCAAACCGCGAGTAACGACGTTGGTACGATTCGGGTTCGCTCCACCGTTGCGTCGCGGACCTCGAATTTCCATGAAGCTGTGCGACGCTTATTGCCTGCGGCTCAACGACTGCCAGCTTCCGGTGCGCCCCAAATCTCGCATGAACTTTCGAAATGGGATTAAAAAAAAATCATTTATCAAACCGAGATCAATTGTTTTAACGAAATCGTCTCGATTTGCGTGGTTTCGTCCGCGAAGCTTATAAAAAAATAGATCAATTTCGCCCGCCGATTTATCACCGTCGAGTTGATATCAGTAATTCGAAACGACCGACACCTGCGAGTGTATCGACGCCGATCTCGGTACCTCCCTGATGCTCTCGACGTCCTCGTCGTACGGACTGAACGGTTCGGTTTGCACGCCGACATCCTCGTAGTCGAGCTCGAGGCCGTCCTGCTCGTAGATGACGTCGTGACTTCTCGGCCTGGCCACCGAGGGTATCCACGGCTGCGGCACACCTTTGCCAAGTGCTAGGAACACCGCGGCAGTGGTCAGCAGAACTACGGAAGCGACGCCGAATACGAGACGCCACGAACCAGCGATCTTGAAAGAAATCACTTTCTGCTTTAATCTGCTTGGATAATAAAAGTGAAATGCAAAAAGAAAGAAACATCCGAGAGAATCCGACGGGTAAAAGTTATTTTAGCGCACATGGTCTGATTGCCGCCCGAGCAGCGGTACATAATTACATCCATCACGGTCTCTCCTTCGCTCCCGTGTGTGAATTCGCTTGATTGTCATTCACGAAGATTATGTATTACGAACGCGAGTGCTCGAATGCTTTGTAGAATTAATTGTAATTTTTGGACGGGTCATTTTCGTTGCGAGGAACAAAATGCGAGACGGAGGATGGAATGGACGGAATGTGAAGACACTCACCGAACCGTGAAGGGCCTGCGTGACGAAGTAGTTAGCCGCGAGTAAGCCAGCAGCTCCGAGAGTGGAGCACAGAGCGCAGGCCGCGGCCGCGCAAGCCGGTGATTCGGCGGGCGCAAGATCCGCTATTGCCGCAAGGGCACCTGCGGGTGCTGTTCCGGAAACTAGGAGAGCCGCTATGCCCAGCCAGGCGGCGCCCAGTGCCTGACAACCGGCGTAACCGGCGACGAAGAGAAGCGCGGCCGGGATAAAGTGCGCTAGAGATTAATCGAAAAATTGGTATGTGCATTAGCGCGATCGGTAACGAATACTGTAATGAATTTTACGTAGGGTAAAAGTGGGGAATATGGTCTGGTCCATATATCATTGATATACGTGTTAATCGAGGTGGGCCATATTCACCACTTTTACCCTAACTCATGCATGAAAAGCGCTGCTTTCCGTGCCTGTCGAGAGTGGCGTAGGCGGCGCTTTGCAGCCGTCAGTTTAATAATTTCCCGGCGCATGCGCAGATCGGCTCCTTAGCGTGCGATTTACTTTTACGCATGCGCAGTTTGGCATTTTGCAGTTTTGCGTGCGATATCTAAAATTATTGCAAAATTATTGCACGCTGCTCGCAGCGCCACAATCAGCAGGCATGGAGTAGCGCTTCTGCTGCATTCGTTACATAAAATAGTGTGCGATATATGTACGTAAAAGCAGATTCTCGACGGCGGTTGTGAAGTGGCTGCACTCGCTTTCGCTCGCGCTACAACAGCACTCGGCTTCGCCTCGTGCCGTTGTAGCGCTCGATTCAGCTCGTCCAGCCACTTCCCAACCTTCGCCGAAAGTCCGCTTTTACGAACTAGTATCGCAATATACTATGTTTTCACGGGTGGCGGCATGTACGATCAAAGGAGAAGTCTCATCGAAAGTTAATTTCTTTATTCGTTTAGGGTAAAAGTGGGGAATATGGCCCGGTCCATATATCATTGATTTACATGTTAATCGAGGCGGGCCATATTCACCACTTTTACCCTATTTATGATTATTTTATTATTTATTTTTATTATTATTAATTTATTGAAAGCTGATCACGATAGAATAAGGAAAGCTCATCGAAAGTTGATATCGTGTCAGCTTTCGATGAGACTTTTCTTTCAATCGTGAATGCCAGTGCACGTGTAAAACGTTGATTACAGTTTTTGAGACTTACAGACTTACGGACTTGAGCGGGTTTCATTATCGACTTCAAAAATGTTTCGTTACCCTTACGAGCTCATTCGAATGCTTTTCATGCAGAAATGCATTTTTTCTTAAACGCGGTGAATGATATTTCTTTTTTTAGTTTTTACGTGCAGAAATGCAAAATCCGTCCACCGGGCGGTTCGCATTGTAGTAGAAAAAGCGGAGAATAAAATTAATTACGTGTTATTAAAATGCTAATTGAAAAGGGTAAAGGGGAGTGACAGGCTCTTATGAATCTCGTACCTGTGTATACTACTAATTTTCTTGCCGTGGTCGTGGACACTATTCCCGACTCTCTTACGTGATCGACCAACAGGCCGCAGGTCAACGCAGCCATAAAGTGGCCGATGTGGGGCAACGTCGTCAGCACCGAGTCCTGCGAATTTTCGAATGGATGTATCGTAAAATCAACGATTAATCGAATCTCCGGATGCCCGAAAAGTCTCGATTACTAAAAATACTCACATTCGCTGTTGAGAATCCGTAAATGAGCTTGAGATACTTGGTCATACCGAGAGCGAGAGTGGCGTCACCCCATTGATTGCCCATGGTCGCAACAGCCGACGCCCACACCGGAACCGATCTCAGCAACTTTCCCCAAGGTATCACGGCCGCCTGACGTTATCGTGAGTTTCCATTAATTTTCTATTAGCGAAGCCATGATTCATGCATTAACTGTTTTTTAGTGTACGCGGCAGTCTCCCTTAGAACAAGTTTTTTGTTCGATAGAAACACATACACAGACCCACACACACACAGAATCGCGCGATAATGAATTTACATTGGTATCGTGCTGATAGGACTTTGGTGAGTCCTTGACGAATCTTCCGAAGGTGAAGTACCAGCACAAGGCGAGAAGAACGAGACCGTAGCAGAGTGAATCCCGGCCGAATGATCTCACGACCGCAGTTCCGATCCATCCGGTCAGGCAGTATCCCACGCTCACAGCTTTATCGCAAAGAACGAGAAGTAAGAATGTAAAAATTGAATATGAATCAGAGCTGCGCAGTACTTGAGGTACACAAGTACTATATAGCAATTCAAGGTACTTTTTTTACGATTTAAAGTACCAAGTACTTGTATTTTTCGAGTAGACATGAATGTGTAGCATTACATCCTGTTATTATTAATGTACGATTATTTGTCGATTTTAACGAGAACATTTTAAACAAAATTTATAATTTTTAAATAATGAACGGACAGGCAACGTTTTTTTATTACATTATTATGGATTGTTTTTGTTCTGAATGAAAAATGTGAATAACCGATTAAAAATAGCGTCAAAACGACGAATACGAAAATTTCAGTTACCGACTTTTTACCTTAAATTTTGCGGTAAATTTTGACCGTTTAAATGTATGGAATGCAAACATTTTTTACTGTTACGAAAAAAGGTGCAAAGTAATGTGCACATGGTTTTCTCATTTACTACAAATTTGAGCATACCTTCCTCTAAGAGGAAGCTAAATCGATCAACAGAGTTTCTCATTTAGAGAGCTATGCGTAAAATGGTAATAAATGAGAAAGCCACGTGCAAATTACATTGCACCTTTTTTAAAAAGCCTAGATAATGCTCAACACTACGAACCGTATTGCGAAATGTACTTGAGAAATACTTCAATTCCAAAAAGTACTTGAGAAATAGTTCAAGTACTCGTGATACTTCGTGCTTTGTATTTGAAGAATTCTTTGATACTTCGCCCTGCTCTGATACGAACAATATCGATCTAGTTTAGAGAATGTCGAATGTTTGAATCGGAATCTGGAGGATGCTTACCGGCGTAACAACTGAAGTACCAACTCCTATGGTTACTCTTGAACCAGGTCATGGCGAGCATGTGAGCCGCGGGCATCGTGGCACCCTGAAGCAGAAATATCGTTAAGTGCGATGGCAGATAGAGATGAGCGATCGAAAGATATGACGTCTCGATAAAAAATAAAAATCATACGCGGTAAAATCTCTTGGTAAACCATCTATTACACATACATCTGCGGAGGGGCTTTATAGTGTACGTCAATGATGCAGATAGCCAATTGCACTGTAACTCACGGTACACAGTCCCTGAAAGAGTCGAAGGGCAACGTGAGAGGGACCTCTCCATGCGGCTGGCACCAAAAGCGACGCGAGACACGCACTGAGTACGGCGCGGGAGAAAACCATTGAAGGTCCAGATCTGCCCCAGACGAGGCAGCCTCCGAGAATCGGTCCGGCAACTTGACCCCAGAGAAAAGCTTCGCGCATGATTGATTCGGCACGTTCTTCTTGAGGCAACTATTGTCGACGGATTAACGAGTAACGTAAATATCTTCACGGTCAGATACACTAATTTTTTTTCTGATTTTTTTATCTTTAGGACAATTGATTTATACGGTCCATAAAAAGATCAGAATGTCGGACTCAACAGGATGTCTCACCTCCAAGAGTATGACCTCGAAATCTTCGGTTCGATTGCGACTACTGATATTGACGAGCATATCGCAATGCCACGAGGTGTCGATGATCGCATGGTTGTCTTCTTGGTTGGCGAGCAACGCGACGGAGGAGCTCACCTCTACCGCTCCGCACAGTGCGAATCCAACGGCGACGAGAGCTGCGACAATGTGACGGGCTCTAACAGCCGCTGTAAAATGTTCACCCTCATATTAAGGACATGTGAAATTACGCGGTCGGGCATAAATCATGATAATGCATTACATACTTTGGGGACTTGCAATTAAAACAGTACGTACTTTAATTATTGACAGTCACATATTGCCAATGGGCCATGGAACAAAGTCCTTCAGCCCGAGATTGTCATAGATTGTACAGGGGTTACATTTCTTCACTTGGACTTAATTAATATAATAACTAGTTTATACTAGCTTATACTCGCGATTATGTTAGCGCGCGCGCTCGCAGTATCTGTTTGGAAGCCTGTGAATATCTCAGATCTATGAGTATCTGTGAGTATCGGTGTGGGTATCCGTGTGAGAATCCGTGTGAGATCCGTGTGAGTATCCGTGTGAGTGTCTGTGGGTCTCTGCGAGCATCTGTGATTATCCGCGAGTATCCGATAGACATGAACTTTGTTATTATGTAGATTATTGTTTATAATTTTTATTTTACAATAGTTGCCAATGGTGAAACTTTACAAAGCTCTAGACGAGTTTATATGCCTCTCATTCGAAATTCCTTATCAGTGTCTCTCGCGGTCCTTGATAATTACGTAGTTCGATGAAACTGGCATATAGTTTCTATGAAAAGGATAGACGAACTTGTTTGCCTTTAAATCATACTTTTTCACTCTACGTTCCGTTATCATGAGTCGACTCAAAATATGGCTTCGAATTGCATGTACAGCGACGTGTTTTGCTACACCGAGAAAAATCAATAGTGAACGATTTTAGCGGTCTTTAGTTTACTAAATACATTTACAATATATTCACTATGTATATATATATATATATATATATAGACAGTTGTTTATATATATATATATATATATACAAATGACTAAATATTTTTACAAAAGCTATCTAATATTTAGATAATAAAATTTGCAATATGCATTGTAAAGTTTTCAGAACTCATACTGTCTACTACCATCTAAATTCGAACAGTCGTTATCAAAACATCCAAAATTTTAAAAAATCATAAAATCTTACTTTCATTTTTTCTGTGTCTAGTAATTTTTTTTTATATATAACTTATAATCATCGTCACGTTCGTCGTAGTAGTTTCAAAAAGACCGAGACAAATTCTTATTTTCTCCGCTCTGGAAGCGCGGCATGCAATGTATGTATGTTTTGTTCACGTCATCATCGTCAAAGTGGACAAGTCGTGAATGGCGTTTAATTAAAGCGAGGAAAGATCGTTTGGGCAGAGAATAACGGGAAAGGAACTCTCTAGCGGTGACACCGGCAGTACGTAACTCACTAATCACTATCACTTCGTTAATTACTTCCTACGCTGTATGGTGTTTCCTCGTTGAATGCGAGGGCGCGCATGCAGAAGCAAATAATGCACACTTCACTCGAATACGGCGTCTCCGCGCTTTGTACGTGGAATTATTATTATCGTATACAATTATTATTATTTATATAATCATTATTTGTTTTCTCTCAAATAATTAACCGTCCATTGATATAATTGACAAACCTCTCACTTCCTTAGCGGCTTGCTTGATCTGTACACTGCCCCGCTTGACAAACTGAACACTACCTTTTCTCACGAAGTTCGCCATTTCACAAAGCTTGAAAATAGCCGGTCCGACAATGACATACCTGCCTTATCTCGTATCGTATCGCTCGAGTTATTTGACGATTATTACCGCAGCACTATCTCTTTCGCGTCTCCCTATCGTGAATAAATGCTGAGGAAACTGCTACGTCTCCGGTAGCGCAATTTTCATTGCCAGCAGCTATTTAATAATGTAAACGAAGCGAGACTCGTTCAACGGCACTACTGTTCGAAATACATAGCTGAAATGGCGCAGTGACAGCAACATTTTTCGTGACTTTTTGATTCCCCCTCCCACCCCTCGCGGAGATAAAGAATGATACTTCCGGGTGCAGCTATCAGGCACGAGTGAAGAGTACGAAGCCTACGCATATATCAATCTACGAACCTCGTATATGCTCTGCGTATAAAGATTTTCTTCAATGAAACATCGTTCTTAATTCTATTGAGAGTTCGTCTGGAGTTGCGATAAACGACTGGACACGGTGCTCCCTCATGATGATTGATAGCCCGGTTATTGTACGAGTCGTCATACGCGTTGGTCTGCGCGTGCATGCACCAAAGTCGAATCTACAGATTTATTATTGCGCAAACCTGGGGAGTATGGTGATTGACACAAGGCATGGAGCTTCAGTGAAAAGCTTTAAAAAAATGTTCATATATTTTGCTGATGTGGCTATTTCCTATCTACGATTGTTTGTTACCGACGGGTTTGGTAGATCACGTACGAGTGTGGCCATGGTCGTCAGAAGAGCAAGTACACGGACTTGGTTTCCATAAGGAAATATTTGTACTTGCGGCACATTTTTGAATAATAATAATACTAGTAATAATAATTTTATGTCTGCCGAGTCAACGCGCAGAAAATATGCAGTACACGAAATGGAACAACGGGGAACCTTTCCACCTTGTGAATGGGCTTTGCCCGTCTATTTCTTTAAATAAATAAGTAAGTTAATAAGTAAATAAGTAACTAAATAAATAAATAAATAAATAAATAAATAAATAAATAAATAAATAAATAAATAAATAAATAAATAAATAAATAAATAAATAAATAAATAAATAAATATAAATAAATAAATAAATAACAGAAATGCAATTTTTTAAGGAGATTGTTCGAATAACTGGGACCAACAGTTTGTGGATAAAATTGCGATATTTCATTATTGTTTAATTATTATCGTAATCACCTCGCATCTCCAGCGCCGCATGTCTCAATTGTACGCTACTCCTTTTGAGACGTACGAGTGCGGCCATGGTCGTCAGAAGAGCAAGTAAACGGACTTGGTTTCCATAAGGAAATATTTGTACTTGCGACACATTTTCGAATAATAATAATAATAATATTAGTAATAATAATTTTATGTCTGCCGAGTCAACGCGCAGAAACGATGCAGTACACGAAATGGAACAACGGGGAACCTTTCCACTGTGAAAACAACCGACGGCACACTGGTCATCGAGCGCGGCTACTACACGAGTGAATGGACATGTCGGTTAACGAGTCTTGATACAATAAGTACCTATCCTGGGTCAGCCTTGAGGCACCGTTTGACGCCTACCTTGTCGTATCACTATAGTATTCCCGTACTCACTCCAGTGACATCCGAAAATTGGAACTCGCTAATGCAACACCCATATAACACCCCGACAAAAAAATGTTAATCTGCAAAATTCTATCACTTCGTCGCGATGGCCGATCTAATGACTATTGCAATGGGCGAGCGAAGCATGATTGAGAGAAATAAAAAATGTTGATCAAATGACCCATTTATTTAAATTGGTTCGTGCGTCGAAGGTTCGAGGAACCGGAATGACATTACGAAGGCTGAATGACTTGGTCGAATAGGGGTAAAAAAGAATGATTGTATTACCATATATCAGGCGCACAGGGCAATCTTTGGACGTCTTAGAAAATCGCCGAGGAATGCGTTGCCGCTGGTTTCCTTTTCAGAGATAGAAAAAGATTTTACGGGCTACCGGTAAGTAAGAAATCTTCGTTACCGACTTCGAGTTACCTTGCCGACGCCGATTAAAATTATCGACCGTTGATATTCTCCATTCCTCCACACCCGGATAAATGATAATTTAACTCGTCTAAACTAAATAATTACGCTTTCCAGAATCCCTGAAACATTATTTTTTTAAATATATATTTTGAGCCGAAGTCTTCGTCGCTCCAAATTTGGCTCACAATCATCACAACCCTTACGCAACAGAACTCACAACAAAAAATCTGCAGAATTCTTAAATCGGTTGCTGGACAACCGGTGAAGGTTTGAGCGACACGTATAATTGGTCAACGCATGGTTAAATTAATTCCGCTAAAAATGAAGCATCGGAAGCTCAATCAAACAAATTCCGATACCGCAGCAGCGTCAAAAAAAAATGTCTTCCCCCTCTATCCACTCCCGGAATGCAACAAAGTGTATTTCCATGGCACAGCAATGCAGGGATAGAGCTCAGCGGGACCCGAAGAGTTTCCTCCGGTGAAATGTTTTGTTTGCCGAGAACCCCAGCAGGTTGCGCGGCAGGTGGTCGGTCCCCAACGGTCCCCTCGGTTCTCGCGGGCCCCGCGTTGGTCCCCTCTCGACGTCCCTGGCCCCTTGCCTCGGGCCCGGCGTCGTAGAATCACCTGAGCTCCCATTGGTCAGTTCCCGGGCAGGTCAAACGGCAGTACATCGGTTGCGGCGTTTGTCACACACTCTTGTTGTAATCCAACAGCAACAGCTCCGAAACAGTGTCGATGCTCCGCGGACAGACCGGATACCGGATTACGTCGAAGTTTCACGAAGTTACAGTTCTCGGGACACGCGCGTGTAAACACCGACACTTTATCGCCTGGGTTCGCCCCGGTCGCCAGTCAGTAATACGAAAATTCCGATCCCTCGCCGATGTGTATCGGGCGAGCGAGCCGTCGTGCTCAATGCGGCGGAGGCCGCGATTTTCTATACAGAATCGTTCGGTAAACTCGACGACTTCGATCGGCACCGCTCGGACCTGAAACCCCCTCACCGTTTGTCACACGCCCGTCCGGAATTCATCGAAAAAAAAATCAAAACTATAATGTCAAGCTCCGTCAAGTGTCGTTGCGGTAACACAGCTTCGACGAGAGCAGCCCGAGATCACGGCGAATCGGTGTGGTGAGCCTTGTGAGTGAAAGTGTACGTAGCTATAGCTCGGTGTTCAGTGATAGTGTAACGTGCCGTGTCGTAGTGGATAAAACGGTGAATGAACGGATTTCGGAGCTGCCGTCTTTGCTCGAGAGCCCACGTGCGGAAACTATAAGAAAATCGAAGGTTAGTTTGTCTCACGTTAATGCGACTGTTTAAGTGTAAAACTTTTTTTTGTACACTCGACTAAACCATTCGAGACCATTTTTTTTGTATTTTGTTTGTTTTGTTTTTGAAGGAGACAAATTTATTACACGTTAATATGACAGTTTATGTGTAAAACTTTTTTTTTTGTACACTCGCCTATGTTTACAGCAGATGAATTTATTACACATTAATAGGACTGTTTATGTGTAAGACTTTTTTTTTTACGCTCGCCTAAGCCGTCTGAGACGATTTTTTTTGGTTATTTTTATTTTTCATTTTTGAGCCGAATTTATCCACGTTGTACGAGTTTAGAGGCGCAATAGTCGCTGAATAAGCATACACCCGACTTCTCGGTGGCCCTGGCGTGCCTCAGCTATCACGGTCCCTCGAACAATACCGAAGAGAAAGAGCGAGAAAGAGAGGATGGGAGAAAGAGACGGGAAGAGAGACGGAGCATCCTCGTGTTCGTTGAGGTCCGAGGCTTTCGCCTGGACCCTTCTCAGATCCACTAGGACCGGGCGGGAACCGTTCGGCTGGTTGTGTACTCTCGTCTCTCTTCTTTTTTTTTCTTTTTCATTTTCTCTCGCTCTCCTCTCCTCACTGTCCCTCGCAATCCGCACAACATCTTTTCTCTTCTTTCCTTTTTTTTCGCCGCTCCATGTCTCTCTCTCTCTCTCTCTTTCTCTCTCTCGACTTCTCTTCTTCATCTCGGAATGCGAACCTCACAGGGATACCGAACCGTCCTTGCTGCATCGACGCCAACGCGTTGAATGCATGACGTTCAACAGGTACAACTCTTACCGAGAAGAAGGATTTTTGTTTTTTTTTTCTTGTAAAAATATTGGCCACAACCAACGAATACCAATTCGTTGCCAGGAGAGACTTCTTCTCTAACGTTCGTAAATCAGAAAGATTTTTTTTTTAGACACCGACGAACCTAGGAACTCGTTGAAAGAATCTCGATAGAAAGCCCGATGATTTCTGGTGCATGGAAAATTTATTGGGAAAAATTGCGGCGAATCTCTTCGGACGATTTTCAATGATCGGAGAAAACCTCCGTGGGTCACGGTGCTCAATTTCTTTGTGATTCTTCATCGGCTCGTTACTCATTCTTTCCTACACGAATCTCAATCTCTCTTTCGCAGAGATTTCGCCACCTTGACCTTTCTCGCGGCATCAGCAAACTCGGATCGAGTGGAGAAATCGGTAATGCTCGATCGTTTCTCTCGACAAGCCGTGAACAAGCGAAATAATTCGCAAACAAAAAAATATAAAGAAAATCGTAAAAATCATGGTATGCAACTATACGTTCACGTGTCCTCGATGAACTTTGGAAAGCTGTAAACCTTCGAAGATTGTAATCTGCCGAAAGATTGGAAACGTCCTCGCAATCCTGTATCGTACATGATAATCATGTAAGGTTAACGTTCCAGTGACCGAACACGTCCCAGTGGCTGGGCAAAGCATACGTGCAAGCGAGACGAAAATACGATTTTTCATGCATGTCCGGGAACTGGGACTTCGCCCTTAGGTATGCGGCCACTGGTACTTTTACCTTACAGTAGAATTCCGATTTACCGGGGTTGGATTATCGTGGGAGCGGATTAAACGCACAATTCTTCGGTCCGGAGCACGTCGGTTAATCGGGTTGTATTGTGTTTAGCAGTCAATAGCCATGTGAGAAAAATGGAACATGACACGGTCAAAGTTACGTACCGAATGTCTCCACCGATGATGCGATAAACGTGGGAATTCTGCAACTGGTTCGAACATTGTAAGCTGGTAAAAGATTGGAAGGGACCTTGCAACTCCGAAACGTACGTGATAACGATGTAGAGTAGAACCCCGATTAGCCGGGGTTGGATTATCCGGGGAGCGGATTAACGCAGTCGATCGCTATGTGACAAAAACGGAAAATTAAGCGGTCAAAGTTGTGTGCGGAATGTCCCGATCGGTGACCCGATAAACTTGAAAAATCTGTACACCTTCGATTATTGCAAACTGGCAAAAGATTTAAAACGAAGTTGCAAGACCGAAACATATATGATAACAATGTACAATTGGGCCCCGATTGACCGGGTTGGATTATCTAGGGACCGAATTAACGAAATTGCAAGCTTGAAATATAGGGGAGAGCGGGGCAAAATGGGACAGTGGGGCAAAACTGGATAATAGGCAAAACGCAATTTTCAAATAACTCTTGATGGCGGTGGTAGTACGCGGGGCAAAACGGGGTTATAAATCCGTATGTATCATTGGGACAAAATGGGGCATCCAAAAATTATTGGAAAATTTAATTTTGCCCCATAGTCCCATTTTGCCCCGCTCTCCCCTACATGATAATGATGTACAGTAGAACCCCGATTAACCGAGGTTGGATTATCCCGGCAGCGATGCGTCAGCCCGGAGGACCATGGTTGATCGGGCCTATATTGTATTCCGCAGTCAACAGCTATGTGACGTTACTGCAAAATGACACAGTCAAAGTTACGTACGGAATGTCCCCATCAGTGCACCCTCCTTCCCTATTGCGATTCATTAAAAAGTAAACTTCGAACTTCCTTGATAGACACGCAACTACACAATCAGTTCTATGAGCGGCGTTCGATGTGGTCCAGCTCCGTGTGTCTCGCTTTCTGCATATAAAAGTTGATGCGAACCGCACGACCTTTTGCATCATTCCTCAAACCCCCGGATATGACACGGTCATATCCGGGGCCATATGTGAGAGAAATGGAAATGACCCGGTCAAAGCAACATTGTAAAAAAGTTTTGTTTTAAACATAATGAATGGTATTGGAAGTTTTTTTTACATTAACTGTTTTTGAAACTTCAAACAAATGTGCCTTGCAATTTTACAGTAAAATTTTTATTTTTAATGCAAGTTTTTGCAAATTTCAGGCAAAAGATTTGTAATTCTAATATCAGGTATTTTTATTTCACAAAAAGTACATCAATGATCATTTGATATACACTGTAAAAAAATGGTAAATTTAATGTACCGAACTGAAAGTTTTTATGCAAAAACTAGTTCATTACATTGAGTGTATAATTGTGATGAAAAATTAATCAACTGTTTCATTGAAATTAAAGTAAATTATAAAAAGTAAAGTACTTTCATGGTAAAATTAAGGCAAATTGTTAAAAATAAAGTCTTCCCAATGTTTTTAGTATACAGAAAATTAATTTTTCATCAAAATTGTACATGCAACTTAATATACCAGATTTTGCATAAAAACTTCCAAACCGGTGCATTAAATTTCACACGATTTTTTTTCACAGTGTAAGTAATGGAAGCAATGTTTCAAGTTCCCGTAAATTAAATATAATTTAGTTTTACAATGTACGTGCTGTCTGTGTCGATCGGTGACCCCCTCGATCCCTATTGCGATTCGTTAGAAAGTAAACGTCGAACTTCCTCGATTGACACGCAACGGCACAATCAGTTCTATTGGCGGCTTTCGATGTTGTCGAGGTCCGGGCGTCTCGCTTTCTGCATACAAAAGTTCGCGCTTACAGCACGACCTTTCGCAACATTCCTCAAACCCCCGGATATGTACACGCGTACTATCATTAATCTGAAAGTCGATAAGGCTGCTTGGCGTGTTACTGGCACAGAGATAATAAAACAGATCGTCGCGGAGCCCGAGCGAAACGCACCTCGAATGCGGTCTGCACGCTGTGCGTGGATTATGTGGAGCGAGCAGACTGCTGGGAGAGATATAACGGTGTCACGCCAGCAGCGAGTTTTTTTGTTGTTGTTGTTGCTCTATCAGACGAGCGCAAACCTCTTGAATCAGACGTTAACAGTGGCTCGTTGCCGTCTGTCTATCCTCCTGCTGTTTTCTCGTGTTGCCGCTACTCCTTATAACCCGTCGAGTCGATCGCGACACATGTTTCTTCCTTCCTCATCAGAGAAAATAATTCACATACGCGATCCCTAATAAATCAATCAGCGATGACATCCTCGAAGGCACAAAATCGTTTCGGCCCAATGATTTTCCATTCGTGCAACCCACTTCTTTTCTTATGTTTATTTTATTTTTGTTCATTTTTTATTTATTTATTTTCTTACACTACTCATTTACTTTCCAAGATAGTTTCGTTCCAGTAAAGATTAGAAATCCAACTTGCGCTCGCCGATGGGAGAATAGCTCGGATGTTGACGCTCGGCAATTCACGTGCAGCAAAACCTTCTGCTGCGCACATTGACGATTTACGAGCATCGCTCGTTTGTGAGTAAGACCTTCGTCCACTCTCAGCTGGTGTCCACCGGTGTACGCTAGGAATCTTGCTTCTTTTTTTTTGTTTTTTTTTCTGTCTTTCTTTTTTTTTTGCCTTCGTAACCATCCCGAAGCACAAACGTGACTTATTCGTAGTCACGTCGCTTTGCTGGGACTCGGTCGTTTCGTATTTGTCGAACGTCCAGAACGATTTGCATCGTTCGTTGGCTCGCATTTCCGCCGGCTGGCCATTACTTTCAATGACGCGTACGTAATACCATTTTGGATGAGCAACAAACGTTTCGTTCCGCGACACGGGTAGACGCGGCTGCAGTCCTCCGAAGCTGACCGGCTCGCTGCATCGTCTGCCGGAAAACAACGAGTTCCGATGACTGGCTGAATCCGATGAATAGCTCGAACGAAAATTCAATTGAAACACCAAGTTTTCTACCAATTGCAATTATCACAATACATGGTTGCTACGGACCTGGAAAATCTGGAAAACCGGGAAAAGTTAGGGGCTTTGTCAGAAGCTGGAAAAGTCAGGTAAAAGTCATGGAATTTTTTTAACCCTGAACATTTTATGGATCTGATGTTTTTCGTTTAATTCCGTGTTGCACGACATCTACCTTTTTCGTTTCGGGAAACTTGTCGACTATATATAGCATATATATGACTATGTACGGATATTATTTTCATTAGGAACTTTTAATATTATGAATTGAGTTTAATATATTAACAATCATTGTATATTATATTTTACGTTATTTGTAATTGTCCTTCCCTACCCCAATCGACAGACTTGAAAAATTACATTTTTGCTCTGGAAAACCGGGAAAAGTCAGGAAATTACAGTTGGAGAATTTCGTGACAACCATTTAATATGATCATAATTATTGTGGAAAAAAATTCCACTGTCGACGCTTTTTGCGGAAACTAAAAAATTAAAGCAAGTACGTCAGTTTCGCCGTACAGATCGGATATGAATTCCTCAGCGAAACGCAATTACGTGTATCGTAATGTTTACGTTCTTTATTAATTCGTGTGGGAAGCAGAAAAAACAAGGAAGGATACGCCTTCTCGTGGAAAATAATCGTCTGCACCACCTTGGAATCGCGTTTGAAACTAGTTCATTTTTCTTATATATATTTTTTTACTTCAATTTTTTTTATAAACGTCGAGATCTGTTGCGATGACACATACATTATCGTACGTCCAATGTATAGTAAATCGAAGAAACTGCTAATAGAAGCGCGCAGCACCAACGCGACGCTGCCTCGCGTTTTGATTAACTAGAATCAGGAATTGTTATTTGCCGATCGTGCGCGTTCGGCATGAAGTAAAAAAAATGTGATCCTCGGTGGCTTCTGGGGAAAGTAAAAATTGTTGCAGATACATCAGATTGGATATGAATTCCTCGGCGAAACCGTTTTCGTAAACTGTACGGGAGACCGGGAAAATGGCACACCGGGGCAAAACGGGATAATGAGACAAAACGCAATTCTCCAATAACTTTTGGATGGTGGCGATGATGGTACGTGGGGCAAAACGGGCTTTGAAAATCCGAATGTATCGTTGGGACAAAATGGGGCATCCAACAATTATTGGAAAATTGAGTTTTGCCCCGCTTTGCCATTTTGCCCCGATCTCCCCTACATCAGTTTGCCTTCTTTATTAAATTGTATGGGAGGTGGAGAAAACAAGAAAGGATGCGCTTCTTCGTGGAAAATAATGGTCTACGTCACCTTGGAATGGCGTTTAAAACTAGTTCATTTTTTATCTTTTTTTTATTTCAAGTTTTTCATAATAAACATCGAGAAACGTTACCATGACACATATATTATCTTACGTTCAATGTATAGCAAATCAACGACACTGCTAATAGGAGCACGCTGCAGCAAGGTTACGCTGCCTTGCGTTTCGTTTAACTAGAATAACGAAATTGTTATTTGCCGAGCTTGCGCGTTCGGCATGACGTCAAAACAATCGAATCAGCAGTTTCAACGATAGTTACTCAGGTTATTATTATATCTAACTGACTGAATTGGAAACTCGAGTGAGCAGTCTGGATCGAGGAACGTCGATCGAGTCTTCGCCTCTTGACTACTCACCGATTGCACAATATCGGAACGTAATCGTTCACCTGCTACGGAGCCGGTGCGCCGGTCGTTGCAGCTGCGTTTCCCTGTTTACTCGGCGTAATAATAACGACCCGAGAAAACTAAACGACCTCCGCACGGTTGCCTCGCACTGGCAATGAAACGCGCTCTCCCGTAGAAGCGCAGATGCAAGACCGAGTTGCATGGCAAACTATAGTGTACTTACTAATCATGATTTATCTTACGCAGACGACATTTATAATATGTCTGCACATCATCGTTTATCTTGTTAAAATTTTTTTTTTCTTTTTTTTTTCTAATGCCCAAATGTAAAATTTACAGCAAAAATAAATTGTAAGAGACGAAACTCTAAAATTATCGGTACGAGAACCCAATGACCTTTCAACGGTGTTGGAATCATCGTTACCCGCGATGCACCGAATATTATAGTATACACTGTAAGAAAACAATTCGAATTAAATTTAGGGTATCGGACTGAAAGTTTTTATGCAAATTCTGGTATATTAAATTTAATGTACAATTGTGGTGCAAAATTAACATATCGTATATTAAAGTCTTTAAAAATACTTTACTTTTAATTAATTTACTATAATTTTACTATAAAAGTACTTTACATCCAATAATTTATTTTAATTTTAGTGTAAAAATCCATCAACTTTTTCATCACAGTTGTAGATTAACTGCAATGTACCAGTTTTTGTATAATAACTTTCAATCCAGTACGTTAACTTTGCAATTTTTTTTAGTGTACGTACTGATTATAATTTACATTACGCAGACGAAATTTGTAATATGCCTGCTAACTCACTGTTTATCATCGATTTTTCCGGTTTTTTTTTCTATTACTCCAATGTAAAAAAACAAAAAAAATGAGGCACTTCTTTTCGCTTACGTTCGATCGTACCTAATAAATGGTAAGAGACGGATTTCTAAAATTATCGGTACGAGAAGCCATTGACCTTCCAACGTTGTTGTAACAATCGTTGTCCGATCGGTCAACGATTGTTTGCAAACAAATCATCCGGTATCGCAAATTTCGCATAAACTTCGTCAGAGTACAAAATTTTTAAAAATCTCAAAGTTCGACGATTCTGTTGAAAACAATGAAAAATGGGTCATGAGCGCTGTGGATTAAAAAAAAAACGCAAACACCGTAGTAGGTCAATTGCCAGTATGCAGAGCCACAAGCTCAAGGCCAGGACTTAGTTTCACCGCATTCGGCCTCGTCCTCGAGAGTCAACGGGCAAAATTCGTCGTCGGTGACTCTCTCGAGATTGCCAATGTCAGCGCGGGGCTTGAATGGCAATTGCGAAACGAGAATGCCTTCCGGCGATTCGTGAGATCCCTCATCGTCCTCGTCGTCGAATTCCGAAAAATCATAGTCCTGCAGACCCGACCGAACCTTCGCCTGTTTGAAATCTTCCTCGGTCAAGATTATCGTCTTGACTTTTTGCTTCCTCCTCTTTTTCTCGTTCCCCTGCTCGTCTCCTTCCGCGGTCCTCGATTTAACCGACTTCCGCGACAATCGTCGCTGAGTGGATTTTTTCTTTGTTGGTTTCCTCGCGGTGTTCTCGACTGCGTCACCGATCACCGATCCGGCAGCGTTCCGCTCCGTCGTCGCGCCTCTGGACGTGCCAGAAGTCGAGGTCGCGTTTTCCTCGACGTCGCCGACACCAGCGACCGCGGTCGATGCCGATTTCGCCACTTTATCGCCGTCGAAGTTTCCCTCGTAGTTGGCCGGAAGTTCGTTCGAGTTCTTCGTCGACGACGATGAACTTTTCCCAAACGCGTTTTTATCAGTTGCACCTTTGCCGATGACCTCGCTTTCACTGGCGAGAACGCTACCGAGCATATCTGCGCTACCGCCCGACGCAAACGACGACGACCCACTTCCGGTCTTGTCAGCTGCTAGCGCTTCCACGGTCGCGGAATCGATTGGGCAAGTTTCCTCGCCGCGAGCAGCCACGGTATCGCACGATCGTTCATCCGCACGAGTACGATCGGTACCCTTCGTCCTTGAGCCTGCGGCATCCTGAGGCGCTTTACCTCTGTCCTTTCTGACGGTCGTTCCGTACGCGTCCACGTCGTCCCGCATCTTCGGATTCTTCGCGTACTCGCTCTGCAGATATTTCTCGAAACGATCCTTGAAATAGCCGTCTATCATCTTCCAGACGTTGGTGCTGTACCACGAGAGGATCCCGACGAGAAATATACCGCGGAAGACGAGGATCAACATTTTTTTTTTTAATTTCCTCAATTCGATATTACATCCGAGAAAGGCTCTTCGCGAGATCCGATTGCATCGATGTCTTACCGATGTTTGCTCCGCTTCGCGGAGGGTCACTCGATCGACGTACTTCAGTCAAGCTTCGGGCGTCCCGGTGAGCAGGCTCGAAGCTGTTTTCATTTAATTTATAACGTCCGTCGGGAAAATTTTATTACCTTGCACGCAGTGTCTATCGTGGAACGAGAGAGGTAATGAAATATTGAGTATTCAGTCGTCTCGCAGCTAGAGTTACCCTCAAAGGCTTCAGTTTCCGCCTTAGCGATTTTCCCGGTGGAGAATCGCGAGTCGATTTTCTTTACGGAAAATCGTCTCGAAGATTGCATTAGACCGGGCAAAGCGCCTAGGGTGATGGTCGAGGCAACAGAAGCACCGGCGTCAAGAAGAGAAATCGGGTTATCGAGCCCTCTTGAAATTCCCTTCGTCGTGTAGAACTTCCTTGAGAAACGATTTCCTAAACGTTTCCCCCCTCCCCACAGAGCTTTATCCGGCTACAGACGGGAGAGCGAAGAGGAAGAACGGAATGCACGTTTCAGAGGTTCGCGGATGCTCGGTTGGTTCGACGTTCGCTGGTGAAGCAGCGAATATCCGCGCTTCCCGCCGTCCCACGTCCGGCAGCGGAAGGAATTCCGCGGAAGGTAACACGCTATTACTCACGGTTTGCCGGCGCGGTCTCGCTCGCTCCTCTCCAATTCGAATATATACAGCACTCGTATGCTCGCGAATCGATAAGTTCTTTGGAGCTTCCAAAGTCAACGGAGCATCGGGAGTTGAACGAGAACGGGCAAACTCAAGAAACACTCGCGATACGTTCGTAATCGAGCGAAGGAAGGGAGAATGAAAAAAAAATATTATGACGGTAGGGTTCGTTGGGTAAAAGTCAACGGGACACTATCCGACGATCATACACGACGGTGTCGGGCAATCCGATCGGTCCGGTCAGGGGACAATTTGTG
>JAPYZD010002765.1:0-25801 GCA_030522725.1 Ichneumoninae sp. B BG-2022a
GATCCATCGACGATCCATCGACGATCCATCGACGATCCATCGACGATCCATCGACGATCCATCGACGATACATCGACAATCCATCGACTATCCATCGACTATCCATCGACTATCCATCGACTATCCATCGACTATCCATCGACGATCCATCGACTATCCATCGACGATCCATCGACGATCCATCGACTATCCATCTTTTATGTTATACCACATGAACAAAAAGTGTACGGTAAAAATAATTTCTCCGTGACTCCAAAAAAGCCCAATCGAATAATTAATTAAATCGATAAAATAATTATTCAATGAACGAAATATTCTCCCCACAGTCCACGACTCCCGTGCATCTATTCGAAGCGATGAGATCCCCGGCAAAGTTCAGAAGCGCATAGAGGTATAGTCAGAGCGGGCTTTTCGCGAACGTTATTTTCTCTCGTACATTATTAAATTCTTTTCAGTTAATAGCATGCTTGCGCCCGAACGCGAAATCGATAACGAGTGGGTAACGAGGGAATAACGAGAGGAGGGTGACCGGTCGTTGGTGAGTGTTCTGGTATCTTCTTGAAGAATGGATATATATATATATAGATATGTGTCTGTGTGTGGCTCGGAGGCGGCGTTTGTGGCGTCCGGCGCGCGGTGCGCTATGCCTTTCCAATATAATGTGAATTAGTCGTGGGCGGTAGGTAGGTCGGAGTACGGCAGAGGAACGGAGAACCAGAAGCAGGAACGAGGGGGGGGGGAGGATGCAGCCACCGTCTCTGCCGCGGAATGTTCCTTGGCTGGCTCGTGCTCTTGGCGCGCGCTATAATTTGTAGGCTCCTATAATACTCCGGCTCTCGCAGTATGCCTCTGCCGTACGGGGCGGTAAACTTCACTCCGGAGCGCAGTGATAAATGCATTTTGCGCTATACAGGTCGAGAGGGTAGACGGTAATTCACGTTAGCAACCGGCGAATTCTTGCACCCGATAGAGAGAACAATCTTTTCGTTTTTTTATTTTTTATTATTTTTTATTATCATTGCCGCACCGTTCGAAGGGCAATATCGAAACTGAAAGGTCCAGAGGGTCGTATAGTTTCCACGGGGCACGGAGGCGTAAATCCCGAACGATAGTGCGCCGGCGAGAAGCATCGACCCAGGGCATGTAGCTTCAACCCCGCTCCGGCACCTAAAGCCAAAGATAACATCTCCGCTTATGAGGCAGAGCTTATCTCTCTGGCTCTCTCGTAGATCTTTCGGGGCACAGAAGCCGGCATTATACTCGCAGCAGACTCCTTTATAATCCATTATAGTTTGTAAAACGGTGCCTGGGAGTACGGGCGCTGCCACCCGAGGCTACACAGGGGCCGCGGCCTCTTTTCCCTCCTTCATCTTCCTCGTACCCCATCGGAACGCCGACGAAATTCCATCTGCCTTGCGAATTCATGCTGCTGGCCGGATTGGTATCCGAAGGCAGCCACGGCGTGTCGAAAGACGCGGGCCAAGTCCACGGACCAGCTTTATCGAGCTGTTGACGGCGGAGCTTCGTTTCTTCTTTTTTTTCGACACCTGGAACTTGCATGGAACTTGCATGGAACTTCTGCGGAAATTTACTTTCAGGCTTTAATGCGAACCCTTTTCAATATAAATATTTACTTTCGTACCGAACCAGCCAGTCACAGGAAATTAGAGGAAGAGAACGGTCGTCGGCACATTAGTGCTAATGTGCCGACGACCTTCCTCAATCCGTTCGTTATTCCCTGGTCCATCGAAGCCAGTCACGAGTAGATAGAGGAAAAGGTCGTCGGCAAATTAGTGCCACGTTTTCTTTAATCCGTTCGTTATTTACTCTGGTCTATCAGGAAGAGCCCAAAATCTTGGGAGTTCAAACGCGCAGTTACAGTACTTCGTTTCTGTTCTTATTAGCGAAAAACGAGGGACTGGACACGCCCTCGAACTAGCTTTATAGAGCTGTTGACGGCTGAGCTTCATTTCTTTTTTTTCAACCCCTGGAACTGCACAGAACTCCTGCTGAAATTTACTTTGAGTCTTTAATGCGAACCCTTTTCTCAATCTAAATATCTAGTTTCCTACCGAACAAGCCAGTCACGGGAAATTAGAAGAAAACAACGGTCGTCGGCAAATTAGTGCCAAGTTTTCCTCAATCCGTTCGTTATTCCCTGGTCCATCGAGAAGAAAACAACGGTCGTCGGCAAATTAGTGCCAAGTTTTCCTCAATCCGTTCGTTATTCCCTGGTCCATCGAGAAGAGCCCAAAATTTCGAGAGTCCAAACGCGCATTTACTGTCCGCTTTCTTTTTTACGGTCCACGAGCCAACTTTATCGAGCTGTTGACGGCAAAGCTTCATTTTATTCTTTTTTTTTCAATCGCTGGAACTGCACGGAACTTCTGCAGAAATTTACTTTAAGTCTTTAATGCGAATCCTCTTCAGTCCAAATATTTACTGTCCTACCAAACAAGCCAGTCATAAGCAATTAAAAGAAGACAACAGTCGTCGGCAAACTAGTGCCAAGTTTTCCTCAATCGGTTCCTTATTCCCTGGTCCATAGAGAAGAGCTCAAAATTTCGGAACTCGAAACGCTTATTTTCCGCTCACCTTTTTTTTATGGTCCACGAGCCAACTTTATCGAGCTGTTGACGGCAAAGCTTCATTTTATTCTTTTTTTTTCAACCGCTGGATCTGCACGGAACTTCTGCAGAAATTTACTTTAAGTCTTTAATGCGAATCCTCTTCAGTGCAAATATTCACTGTCCTACCAAACAAGCCAACGGTCGTCGGTAAACTAGTGCCAAGTTTTCCTCAATCCATTCCTTATTCCCTGGTCCATCGAGAAGAGCCCAAAATTTCGGGACTTCAAACACGCATTTACCGCTCGCTTTTTTTACGCTACTGCAACCATTAGACAAGATAGTTGCGATGAAGTAGCCGAGTGCATCGCGCGAGCATCCTGCTTGGCGATAAACTTTTAACTTCCTTCTCCCGAGATCTCGCGCCGTCTCCTCTTTTGATCTTCGAGGAGTGAAGCGAGCGTTTGCCGTCAAACGGCATTCCAAGTGTTGCGAGTTACGACACTCGAGGTACCCCGGGGGGTTCGTGAAACGTGTTCGATGTCGGAATATCTCGTGAAAACGCTCACGAAGCTCACACACTACGCACGGCGAAAATCCCGTGGAAACCGAGTCGCAGCTCAACTATCTATAATACCGGTGAATCCACTGGTGCACTTTCTCTCTCGCCGGACACCCTGTGACAAATATCCCGAAAGCGAGTCGAGTCGAGGGACAGAACAAAAAAAGCTTCACCCTCGTCTTCGCAGACGCCATTCGCAGGGTAGCAGCTACCCTTATCTATCCCTCTCCGCCTGCGCCCTTATCCGAGTCAACCGTCTTGGCGTGGGCCCTCGTGAGAAATGCCTACCAGTCGGCAACGAAAAAAAAACTTGGGGAATTTTTACACCGCATTTACCGCACGGTACCGCGTATGAACTCTATACAGACTACAGCGGCATCCGAGCTTGAAGAAAAAAAAAGGAAAAAAAAGTAAGAGCTGATAAAATTTATTGCAACGTCCGTCGCTATTTTTCTCCACATCTTTTTCTTTTTTTAAGTTGAAACTAGCATGAGTATTTCACAGTTATTGTGACACCGACAGAAACGTCGATTTTGACGGACGGGCCAATTTTCACGTATCCGCCAGACTCTACCGATATTACTCGCACACCGTGGAGAACGGCGAGTCAGAGATTTTTTTTTTTCATCTCGACTGACTTTGCCATAGGGGTGTATATATATATTCGAAACGAAATTTTTCATGTACAACTTTTATTGTAAATAAAATCAAGCGTTCACAGCGTGTTTTGGTCGTTAAATGCGTCATTACGTTTCATCCGTGAATTAATTGTCAGTAATCGTAAGTAATGTATGCTCTCTCTCGGGACTAGTGAATTCAGCTTCAGTCGTTTGTAAAGTCATTCTTCGCTTTCTTTTCTGTTTTTACAATTTCAAAATAAAACGAAAAAAAAGAGAAAATGTCTCGTCGAAATTTCTAGCACACGTAGATGTTGCTGGATAAGGGACTCTAGCGACAGAAGCGTGCAAGTGTATCACAGAATAAAATTGGTCGTACGTCCCTCAGTACGAGGCAAAGCAGTCGTTGATAGTTTTCAGTGCGAAGTTTAGTACATTTTCGACCAGCTTTATCGCTTGTATAACGACGAGGGCGTGTATAATTATTATCAGTACTTCGATTTTGTACATGTGCTGCAGTCTGTCCATGAAGGCGACGTAAATTCGTCGGGTCGCTCGACTCCCGAATTCGCTCAGTCTTATCATCGTGTGATGTAGCTTGACGTGCTCGCAACACAGGTCCTCTGCAAAAAAAATTCAAAGAAAAAATAAATATTTCTCAAAAATAAATTGCTAAAAGAAAAAATCACGATGTTCATCGAATCGCGAAATTCGGTCTCACCATCGTCGTCGTAACTCTCGTCCTCCGGTGCCGGCAGATACTTGTCCAGCATTAGCTCGGCCAGGTCCGTAGTGCTGTCCACGGTTTTCAGGATATTCATTCCCGTCTCGGTCGACATGACTTTGTCGGCCTGCTGCCAGCTATAGACTCTCAGGTAGTGAACCTTGTAGTAGGTGTGCAGCCTTATTATTCTGACCCTCTGCTTGGTCTCCTGCTTTAGGTCCGTTAGAGTTTTCATCGCTGGCCAGAGACGATTCGTCAGCAGGGACTTTGTACGATCCAATATCTGCAAAGAGGATTAATTGATTTTAGAAACTTGAAAGAAATTGTTCGGTTAACAAGGCTCGCTGGCTTGAACTATCGATACTCGCTTCTTTGGGTTCTTCCTTGATGATCGGTAGTTTAACTTCGACAAAATCCAAACCCTGGCAGAGAGTCCTGTCCAGATTGTATATCGGTGTTTCCATGAGTCTGGCCACAGGCAGGGATCTCTCTATGACCGCTCCGACGACCGTCTCCACAGTGTCGAATGCCCAGTTGATAAAAACATTGGCACCCTTGACTCTCCCGTACACTTCCGTAGACTTGTCCCAGAGATAATTGACGCTTGGTATTCTGAGAGCGCGATCTATGGCTTGGATCTTGTAACAGTCTTCGGATAATTCGTTATCCATGTTTCCAACGGATAGTCACTCTGGTTCATGCACTGTAAAAAAATGTTTGTTTGAAAATTAATGAATGACATTGGAAGCTTTTCTTTTATACATAATTACATATGTGCGTTTTAATCTTACAGTAAAATTTTCATTTTTAATAACATTTTTTTTTAATCTCAGGAAAAATATTTGTAACTTTAATACCTGATATTTTTTATTCACAAAAAAAGTACATTAATGTTCGATTAATGTAAGTAATGTAAGCAAATTTCAAGGTCCGGTACATTAAATTTCTTCTCTCTTTGCCTCCAATGTGCGACGTTTAAAGTTTGCGTCTGAAATTAACGAGTTTTTAAATGTTTTTGTGTACACCTCTAATGTTTCGCGAAATATCTCGGAAGTTGTCAGATAAATCGGTTTAAGAACATGTTCGATACACACATGTTCGCGCGAAGACACACCGCAAATTTATTAACCTGGATGCAGATTTTTATAAGTTGTAAACTTACGTTCTGTAAATTGAAATAAGAATTGTTAATTACGAGCTTCGAATAGCGCGTCGACAATTACAGTGACGAGTGTGCGAAATAATGCAGTGCCGCCGAACGTTCGAAGCCGAGCGCAGTGACGTCAAGGCGAAACAAACCTAGAAGCTGTTGCGCGACGATCGATTATTTTTGTTTGCTTGCCACTTACCCCGATGTTGTCAATAATCGATGCAGCGCTGACGTTATTATCGTGTCGCAAACGTCCGCTATCTACGCACCGGAACGCACCTTGATCTCTGACTCATTGCAAAAACAAGATTTCTCTGCTTCTCCGTGCTACAATGAACTCTGCGTGATTTTTGTCTGGGCCACGTACGATTACATTCACTTTTCACCATTCACATACGGCCACTGTGCTTTCGTGAAATCGGGTAACCGGCACGCTACTACTACGACTGCGAACAGCTGGTGCATTCATTCGTAGCTGCGGCTGCGCGCGCAGCCTCGTCCGGCGGCCATAATGGATTTGCAGTGCCGGGTGCTTACGCAGTTCGATTTCCGACAGTTTCATCCGTAATTTCCAATTATTCATATCCGGTGGCTCCAATAAGTCATATTCGGATGTAAGATTTATTGAAGACAATTATCGTACGTAAAAAAGTAAAACTCGTTTGTCACATGACCATTTTTTTTATTAACAAACAATAGATACTTTCCGTAAAATTCTGTGCGTCGAGGACGTATACAAATGCGCACTTTTCAAGGTTGTATATAAAGTCTTATAAATTATACCATTGTTCTTTGTTCCGCTTATGAATAGAGTTACTGGCGCGTTGAATTCCTGAATTCGCGAATGTATGAATTGGCAACAGTAACGTATTGTAACGAATATCGTACGCGATTCGTTACAGTATATTTACGTTAATCGTTGACGTACGGGAGCCTCGTGCCGAGCGTGACTCTTCAGACTGGAGATGTAAACATAAATTTCGAATAAGAATAGCACACTATATATTCACGAAAAAATATTATTTTAAATAAATATAATATATATAATAAAAACAATACTCTTCGAAGAGTATTTTTCCGAATTTCAATATCATCAATAGTTTTTCAATATCATCAATATAACGAATTTCGATATCGTCAAAATAGCGATTTTTACAGCGTAATGTAAGCACCGAGCGAGGATCACCGCCAAATCTTCCGGAATCGAGGACCGCACTCGGCGAGGGTCCCGTACGGGAAGGTTTGATTTACCCGGATCTCGATGCAATGACGTGACAATGACGAAAAATACCTTGGAGGGACATCGCAAAATTATCGCGCCCTGCTTGTACGTTCAAGTATAAAAATACTACTCGATTTCGTAAACGTATCGAAAGTGTATAAATGCTACATGTGAACTGTACGTATAAATGATATGTCGCGTAGACGTTTTTTTGTGTTTACTGTTTCTCCGAGTCTTTCTTCTCGGATCCGGTGGAGCCTGTGGGGCTCGTCAGACCAATGGGCTCGTTCGTAATTTCGTTCTGGCCGAGATTGAGGAAATGCGTCAGATGTAGGATGGAAACGACACGGTCAATGTAGGCAGCGACGTCCTCCTTCTTCACGGTCTTCAATTGTGCGGCGACAGAGTGGTAGACGCGACTTGCAGTTTTCGTCGATAACTGACCGACTGTCTGAACCGCGTGTAGTACTTTGTTCTCGTCTGCCGATACAGGCGCTTTCGTAGAAAGAAAGAAAGAAACGTATTATTATGTGACTCATTGGTCAACCATTTAGACCACAATATCAGCAATTTTTCTTCTCAAAATCGTTTTGATAAATATCAATGGTTATGAAGAACATGGGTCGTAATTCTCAAGGTCATTTCATTCGATCGATTCGAAGTATCTCGAAATACAAGAGAATTGTACCTGGAACGGGTTCCTCTTCCGCTACGGGGGGAAAATAATAATCGAGCAGTCTATTGACGAGAACACTGGTATTATCGACCCCTTGGACAGCCACGGATCCGTAGTGCGTGTTGAGAATTTCATTGGCCTTCGTTATACCGATATCCCTGTAGTTTGAAGCGTGTTGCGTCGCTGATTCTTTGGCGCTGACGATCTTCTCGATAGTCGGTTGAAGTGACGTGCTCATAACGGCCCTCGCTGCGTCATATATCTAAAAGTGCCAATTCATTTTTTCTGTTAGTATACACTGTAGACTCAGCGGACTTTGTCCCCCTGTGCGATGACGTAACTGTACAAGTCAGTTCTCTATTAGTATTCAGAACTGGGCAGTATTTGAAGAACCGGTGCAGATTACTTTGCACCTTTTTTAAAGCCTACATAACGCTTGAAGCTACGAATCTAATTGCAAAAATTACTTGGTACTTCAAGTACAAAAAGTGGATACTTCAAGTACTTGTGATACTTCGTACTTTGTACTGGAAGTATGTTTTGCTACTTTGCCCAGCTCTGATTAGTACACCGAAAAAAAATATCAATGATTCAAGTGAAACTTGCTTGCGGGCTGCCAAAGAGAACAACATGTTGTTTCAATTCTACTTTCAATTCGTACAATCTCATACCGGATTGTATGTAAGAATTTCAAGTACAATTGAAACAAACTTTTTTTTTCTTCGGCAGCTCGCAAGCGATTTTTTTTCAGTGACATACTACAGACTCAGCGGACTTTGTCCCCTCGTGGGACGAGGTGACTGTACGCTGTGGTCAATCAACGTTCCGAGATAACGCGATGATGAACCCTTCGAGTCCAAAGTCTCTTTCCTGTTGGCAAAACAATTTTCCTCAGAATTAAAAGTGCGTCTACCTGTTGGGGCGGTTGCTTGACTATCGGAACTTTCTTCTCGACGATGTCCAAGCCCTGACACAATTTTTGATCGACCGTGCTAATCGGACCTTCGAGTTTCTTCGCGATCGGTGCGGCGATCGGCGCGGCGGTTGCGGTGGCGTAATGCAATCCCGCTTCCGCGTAGCCGAGAGCCCAATTTATCAAGTGATGAGATCCCTTCACGTAGGAGTAGGTTGAGCCGGTTTTTTCTATTGCCGACTGAACGACCGGAATGTTCTTTACGCGATTCAGAACTTCCAGATGCGATCCCGTAGGAGTCGTAGGGCTTTGGGCTGGAATCTCCATTGCCTGCAACGAACAAAAAAACATCCACCCATAAATAAAAATCTTCGATGTTGAGACGGGATTCTTGGAGTCTTCGCGATAAACACGCACGCTTGAAGTTAATCGTGGTTATTATTGGAAATTGAACTTTGGACTTATCCAGACCGGCCGCATCGACGTGGCCGGCGAAAGACTTATCTTCTTCGATCGAGGTACCTATGTCGTTTCCCGATGTAAAGTACACTACAATCCCGAGTAAAATATTCGCAGTAAAATTTATACGCACAACAAGCGGTCTTGGACCTTGGACTCCCTAGTATTTGCTTCTAACCTTGGTAAAAGTGTTTACTACAAAGAAGGATTAATACAAGTAGCACGCGATTTTATCGTGCTTAGTCGGTTCTGTCTGTTCAGGTTTAGAGCAGTTTAAATAAATCGAATCGTTATTTTCAGTTTTATTTCGTATTTGTTTTTCTATAGCATAAATATGATACATATTATCAGTATGTATCATACGCTAGACAATTCGTTTTATAACACATTCACGTTACATCATTTATAAATGTACATCTGATGAGACCGTATCGTATTCTACCGTGATATAGGTAAATATATAATATGTAATGTAATGATAAATAATATAATATAGTATAAAACTTGTATTTCTAAATTTAAAAAGCGCCAGAATCTATCGTGAGAACTTAACATGAAATAATAATGTTTCATGTAGATTGTACAATGTCTTTACGTAAATTTCCTTAATTTTTTTATCGGAAAATTATGATAAACAATCAAGCGTATTTATATGTTTTTTGCACAAGACTAGCAGTAGAACAACCCCGCCCAACAAAAACCCTTCATAGTTAAACGTAGGAGTTACCGGAATTTTTATCCCGCCTGTCTCGCACGTGCACGATCCCATCGAATCGCCATCCCAAGCAAGACATCGTCTTGTGGGCTCAGATGCCTCTCAAATAGAATACCGAATATCACTAATGAGAGGATACGCCGATTTCGTGTAAAAAATTACGTAAGTCGGGCAATTAACACCGGAAATGCGTAGATCACACTAATCCGCGAAGAAACTGTATATACTGCTTTATTGAAGAAATCGACTTTCGTCGAACTATTTACATACTAATATTATGGAAGAGTCTGCCGGTACTTACTTCAAGTACTTCGGTTTTTCTGCTCGTGGAAAGTTTCTCAGTAAAATCGTATTTTTCTTATTTGGTTTTGTTTTTTTTTGTGGCAAGAGAACCGGTATAGTTGTCGGAGACACTGTTTCACGCTAGAGTCCGTTGAACACTGCTGTTTTATCGGTGTGTGGAACCACGTAGCCTACGCTCGTATTGCTCATTTTCGCCGGTGGGGATGAGAGCCCCAGGGTCGCACGCACGAGGCTCGTGGCTGGTTCGTCGTTTCGGTCTTATCGAGAGACTCAGAAAATGTTGTAATGAATGGAAAATTTTGTTTGTTTTTTTGTTTAATTTGCGATTTCGCGGTATTTATCTTAATTGCTTTCTAATGTGTGCGGCCTGTAGGAGATTGTCGAAGAACAAATATAGATAGATAGAGGGAATGTATCGTGTCCGTCCCTGCGTGCGGTGCTAGCGACTGCGCGTGCGCGGCTTTCGATACGCCGTATTCTGACGTGGGGGTCATCACCGGTCTCTGAATCACTTCGCCTGACAGCAAAGAGTAAAATAATTGAAATAAATAAAAATATTGCACCATCCGGTCAAAATTTTCAATTAATCAAAACGACATTTAATATATATATATATATATATTCATTTTTATTATTTCATATAAATAACTGCATTATTTTTGAAAATCTCATAGACAATAATAATAACAATAATAATAATAATAATAGTAATACTATGGGTAAGAACGACAAAAATATACGACCATGAGTTATTAATTGTTACGTAGACCGAAATGAGCTGCGCTCATCGGGACGACAGATCGCTTGTAAAAATACATCAAAAGGACATGCAGGGAAATTACAAGTTACAAAAAAGAAACAATTAACAGTAAGGGACACGGAGCGTGTTCAGTCGCTCGTACTTTTGCCGGGGCTACTTTTTGACGGGCTCGTGTAGTGTTGAACCCTCTCGTTGACGGCGTGAAGATACTCTGTCCACTGAAGAAACTCAACGACCGAGCTCACGTACGCCTTTATGCTGTCCTTGTTGATAGTTCCCAGATTTCGGATCACGTTGAAGTATACGCGGCGAGCCGCTTTGTTCGACAGGCGACCGACGGTCTGAAGAGTGTGCATCAGCTTGTCCTCCTCGACCGATGTGGGAGCTGAAATTTAAGCGACGATTTCATTTTCCCGGACGCTCGACAAATAGATATTCATAATTTTTTGCAGCCACATCGAAGGAAAACAAAACTGCTTTTACAGCAAAATCAAAAAATTTGCTCTTGCAGCAAGAAAAAAAAATTGCTCTTGCAGAAAGAGAAATAAATTGCTCTTACAGCAAGAAAACAAAATTGCTCTTACAGCAGAAAAAGATGTTGAAATTTTTTAATTCACCTATATCCTCCTCGGTTCCGGTCGCCGGAAAATATTTGTCGAGCAGCTTGTCAACGACGCCGGCGGTGTTGTCGAGACCGTTGATAGCTGCGACCCCGTAGTGGCTTCCGAGGATTTGATTCGCCTTGTTCCAGCTGCGATCCTTCAGACTCGTTGCCTGAGCGATTATCAGATCATTGGCGTAGGATATCGTCGATACAGCGGGCCTCACGGTTTGCAGAGCCAGCATATAAGCGTTCTCCAGAATCTGCGTTTCGCACGTAAAATAAATCATTTATTAAATAAATAAATAAATATATGAAACAAAATAAATTTATACCCATTATATTTTCATCTCATTTGGTAAAAAAAAAAAACTTCATCCGTTTAAGCGAGACGCTAATTGGATATTAAGAGTAAATTCATTGAAGACGCTCGAGACGTAAAAAAGAGTCTGATAACCAATTAATTGGTTGCGACAAATGTTTTTTTTTTTTTTTTTTCATCGTTCCATAAAGAAAAAAATTAACAAAACAGATTGCGTCTCAGAATTGATAACTTGGAAAAAAACGGCGAACGCTTCAGTTTCAATGTGAATTAGCAACCTGGTTGGGGGATTCCTTCACGATCGGAACCTTCTCCTCTATCTTGTCGAGCCCGAGGCACAGAGTGTGATCGAAGAAGTGTATCGGTGTCTCGAATTTTTTCGCGAACGGTGCGGCGATCGGCACGGCCTGCTTCGTTGCGTTGGTCAGCGACGTCTCGGCGGTTGATAGAACCCAATTTACAAACTGATGAGAGTCCTTGACGCGCAAGTACGTCAGAGCAGACTTTGCGATCGCCAGCTCGACGATCGGTAGCCCTAGGACTCTGTTGAAAACCTCTATCTGGGGTAGTTCCACAACTTGAGCGGCCATTTTTGCCTGAAACACCTGCGCGAATAATTTACAACGTTCAAGCTTGAATAATGGATCGCTGCATTCGTCCCGTCGGCTTTCGCGAGGCTCGTAAAAAAAATGTGTTCTTTAAGCGTCTAAGCAATTTCTTTTTTTTAATAAATCGCTGACAAAGCCGTTTTGAAAAGCGTGAAAATATTCTCGGGGTAATACTTTTAAAAAAATCATACGCGGGATTAATCGTTTAATATTCCGAGGGACGAGTAATTCCTCGTCCTTCGGAATAGTAAACGTGTCTTTTTTTTGTTGAAACTGTTGCCCTGAGAATAAATTCACGATTTTCACACCGACTGTCAACGATTTCTTAAAAAAAACAAAAACTTATTTGCCGAATAATATTGAAATATTGCACGGTAAACATAACAAACCACCGAGCCCTGTTCGCCGAGTTTCGAGCACATAGAAAAAGTATCAACAAATCCGACCCCCGATCGAGATTATCAGTCGGATCGTCGGCGGTTGTCGAAAAACAATGGAAAGCGTATCAACAAATCTGACCCACGATCGATATTATCCGTCGGATCGCCGGCGGTTGTCGAAAAACAACGGAGCCCCACAGGAGTAATCGTTAACGTTGCCCAATTCGAAAATTACCCTCGAACACACAAACATCGATAAGCGCGCTATTATCGTTATTTAATTTTCCCACAAAAAGACTGACGGTGTAAAAAAAAAAGAAGATTTCTCAACAGCACGATTTCTCTCGCCGGTTCGAATACGGCGTGCGTGTTCTAATCGTTCGAAAATAAATGCATCATAATTCCGTAGTAAATCAGTTGCTTATCGATGCAATGAATTAAAATTAAACGCAAAAATCACTCACCGATAGATCCTCGCTGGTTGTGTCGAAGTCTTATCTCGGGTTATAGTCGAGTCGACGAGTACGGGGTTTCTTTATTCGTGAAAAAAAGTACGGCGATATACGTGATGTATATATTTCTCTAGTTGAGCTCGGAGACCGGTCGAGTAACGCTGTTGCCGTCGAGGGAGATACGATCGAGAGTGAAGAGACGAGAGAAGCCGGCGCTATCGTCGCTGTGCTAACCCGAGTGGCAAATGGTGTAGCTGTAAAGCCAGAGCGATATACTTGCTACAGTCAGTAGTTCGTCGCACGGAGACAGAGAGTATATATAAGCCGGTAGGTGCTCGGCCAGGCTAACCGCGGGCGCTGCTGCTGCCGCTGCCGTACGGCTTTCGAACGTGAAAATGGAAACACACCGAACAGTCTCTCTCTCTCCGGCGCACAGAGGACGAACGGGCATTCACACAGGCAAACACGCTTTCTCCTCTACGAGCGACGTTCAAAGTCCACGGGACGTTAAATCTTCGGAAGATTCTCCCCGCTGCCGTTTCCGAGGAATAATAACGAGTACGATTATTTCATCGCGATACATTATTCCAGGGCGATAGAACATCGATATCTGAAGCTGATAAATCCCTCGGTTATTTCGAGTGCCTTTCGCGTCGAACCGCGCGGCACAGATCGTTGCATTATTTTTTTTGTTTTCTCGCCTCGCACGGAATCATCAATGACCCCTGGGCGGGCGTCGCACCGAGCGTGTCGGTTAATTAAATAACGAACTCGAATGTGTGTGTTGCAGTAAGAGAGATCGATTCCGACGACCATCACTCACATACACGGAAGTAACACCGTGAAAAAAAAATGACCAGAGTCCGACGACGATATCGCGGCTTGCGGTCGTCTTGGACGACTCGTCTGCAAAAAATTAGATCTTTCAATTACGTGACAGAGCTCAGCGATCCGTATATAGTGCAAACTCGGGTTATCGAGAAGCTGTTCCGACAAAGCGTCGTCGTATCGAGAGTCGCCTAGCCCCCGCACGATGTATCACATTTATTTCACTATAGAATAAAGATTGCAGTGTTCGTGCGGGTTGGGAACGTCTGTACCCGGTCTAGACTCCAGAGTCTACGACATAAATAAACGGCCCCGGAATCTTCGGTTTATCGGCGATACGATGGGTTAACGAGGATATTTTTCTTTCTTTTATGGTTTTCATAAACTTTTTTGTCTTCAATTTAACTCGGCTTTGAGCACGCACACACAGAGAGACTTTATTGAATCGATAATGATTTAATGTTTCACAGTTTAGTCGGTGTTGTGTTACTGGAACATGAATCGAATTCGAAGTGACTTTAATTCTTTATAGGGCAACGATCTTAGGGTTTTGCCGATTTCTGACTCCCCATCTGCAGATTTTTAAAGATAAAGGGACGAACGAGATGCAGAGAAAGGGAAGCAACGATAGGTGTGTGTGTGTGTAAGTATGTATATGTGCGACGAGTTAAGCTCGTGTCGAGCGTTCCAAAAGATGCGTCGAATGCGTCGTGACGATCCTCCACAGGTGTTTTGCAAGATCCGAGGACAGATCGGCCCGGCTTGACTCGAATCGATACGGAGAGCGAAAAGTCGAGGCGTTGTCGCTGCCGCTGTAAACCCCGTCTGTTATTCGATCCCGTTCAACGGTCCGTTCGCCGGGATCGTCACGTGGTTGTAATTATTTTGTTTCCAATTTTTTGAGCTGTTGGTGACCGCCTCACTGTCGGGACGTCCCGCGAGAAAAGCGGCCATTCGCTCCTGCGCAACAGATCACGAAAAATAAACGTTACCCTATGGATCCTGTTTTCAGTCGCCGGTATGAGTTTGCCGAATCGATACTTGCCAGAAATAAATTCGTCGTCGAATTGAGCCTCTCAATGGCCGCTTGTAAGACAGATACCTGGGCCTTCGCGTTGTCACGCTTGAAACCAATTATCGGAGTCATCTGCAACCGGAATAGTCGTGGAGTAGATTTCGTCGCAAGGTGAAAACAATGTAGAGTTTTTATATCTTATATATATTTTGGAAAGATGTTTGTCTGTTTCTTTGTTCGTCCCAAATTTCCAGAATCCACGGGATTCCCCTGGGCGTCCCCAGGACCTGGTTATTCTAAATCCCCTAGGAGTTTCCCTCCTAGGCAATGATAACTATTTCCCTATTATACTATTTTGGTACTGGTCTGTGGGTCTCTGTGCGTTGTGCACAATAATGTCGTGAACAACAGCGCTGTGCAGTATCGTAGTGTGCTAAAATAGAACATTAATACATTAGTGCGAAAAAACTTTTTCTGACGAGCGTGAGTCTGCAGCACGAGCTGAAGGCGAGTGTTGGGTCACTCGAGTTAAGAAAACGTTGTTCGCACGAGGATCGTACAAAATTTTATTTCACAAGGTGTGAAAATACATGCGAAGCGTGCGTAAAACTTTCATTTGCCCAACGAGTGATATATAACTCATTTTTTGACCGAAAATACATCATTTCCGGTTTGAATATCTAATTTTTTGACAGACAACGAAATATGTCCGGTATGACGTCACTGCAAGTCTGAAGTATTTCCTGTAAATTTCCGGATTCCACATTTCATAGTCCATTACAGTTAGCCGATCACGGTTTTCTGAAAAGAATATTTCGAACCTTCAGTGCCGTGTCCGCCACGGCGAGTAGTTGATGAGACACAGTGACGAGAGCCCTTCCCAGGCGGCGCGGAGTACGCGCAGCAAGCGTCGCAGTTCCGTTAACGAGATGAACTATTCTGCGGGCCGATTCTCGCGTGAGGAGAACGAGCAGCTGTTCGAGAGTCGCCGGCCGGGCCTGATTCTCCGGCTCCGGGAGACTCAGCGATGCCCACAGTTCCTTCGTCTTTTGCAGCGCCATCTTTGGATCCGTGGCTATCTGCGCACAGATCCAACGTTCGCATCAATTGTTTACATTCGACGAGCACGGCGAAACGTTTCTTTGGAAAGAAAGGACACTATAAAATTTGTTTACAATCCCAACTAACCAGTTCGGTCACGTAGAGCAGGACGTGTATACACTCTGTGCCTTGTTCCTTCAGAGCTCGCGCTTCGGCCAAAGTTCGACGAGTTATCCTTCTCTGAAGCTTTCTCGAGAAACGAGCACCGTGCTTTATCGTTCGTGCCGTTTTGCTGACCGTCTCCGTCGGATATGCTTCTGAGAATTATAACAAAAATTTCGACATTTATTTATTTATTCGACCAATGTTAAAGAAAAAGTTTATTAATTTTTTTTTTTCACAATTTTGACGGAGATGAGAAGTTACCCTCAGCAATTTTGTCCGTGGGATCGGCCGGCAAATAACGATCGACATATTTCTCGGCAGCGGTCAGCGCACCGTCGAGACGATCGGCAGCGGCGTTGGCCGCCTGACTTCCCATGTCCTTGACGCTCCCGGCCCGTCGTAGCACCGGCCTGACGAATCTGTTGTTCACGAACTCTCGGGTATTCCAATAAATCTGTTGGACAAAATATCGACGCGACTATGGCAGTGAGGACGTTCATTTTCATCGGGTGGAAAGTTCGGCGAAGGGACTCACGAGCTGCGGGGGAAGATGGACCGCGGGAACTCTCTGCTCGACGATGTCGATTCCTCTGCACAGCAGGTGATCGATCGTATGAATCGGCCCGTTCAGGACGAACATCGCCGGTCTCGTCGAGGCTTTCGCCATCGACAACGACATTTCGGCTGTGTCCAGGCTCCAGCTCATCAGCGAGTTCGAACGCTACATGGGTATTTTATTAATCGTTTTACTACTAATAATAATAATAATAAAACCTGAATCGGTCTGCCGTTTTGCTTAAAAGTTTAAGACGTTGACGTTGAAAAAAGTTGAAAATTGAAATCCGCGAAGCTTCTTCTATGTATATAATAATAATAATAATAATAATAATAATAATAATAATAATAATAATAATAATAATAATAATAATAATAATAATAATAATAATAATAATAATAATAACGATTGGCAAACTGGAGATCCTTGCGACGGACTCGAATTCAAGCACATCCGAGTGTCGCCGCTTCGCATTCGTCCGCGCCATCTCTTGCATTTGGAAGCTGAACCCAGAATCGATCGAAAATCCGTTCGATATTAGATCGTTGCGGCGCGATCGCAATCGTCGATTATGCGGAATCATCGATAAATGTCAACGTCCGGGAATAACAGAAAAAAAAGAAACCGATCTATCGATTTTCTAACACCTATGTTGTAATTTCTTAGAAGCGCCTTCAATCGTACACTGTTGAATCTTACTCTCGTTTGTTATTAGGAAAATCGTTCACGGCAAAAAATTACAATTACTGTTCACAACTTCGTTCAAGTGTACACCGCAAAATCTCTACGTTCTGTCGTTGCCGACCAGTTTTCAAAACACTCAGACGGTAACTTGTGTAGCTTGGATTTACAGGGCGAATTTCGAAAATCCCAAATCACTCCCATACGCTATATTCTCGACATTTCGGATTTCATAGCATATAGAAGTGGATTTCGAAAATTTTAAATCCCCTACGCTATATTCTCGAGATTTTGGTTTCTATAGCATATGACAGTGGAATTCGAAAATCCACTCTTTGTACACGCATTACTAAGAAAACTACATGGTAGAAAATCTGAAAAAATTGCAAACGTTTCGACGTGTAATTTGCTTCCATAGTAACAAAGTTTTATAGCGATCGAACGGGAACAATTTTTTATCCAAATATCCTTAAGGTGGTGCTAAAGATCAACGCGACCTTACAATATCTTCAATCGGTTTTTCTACGAAACGATTTTTTCATTTTATTGAATAATTTCGGAGAAAAAACTATTCAACATTTTTACTCGGTCTCTCTTGCATACACAGGTGTTTAGCATCTCCTTAAGATTTCTCTCATATGATCGCGAGAAAGAAAAGAAAGAGAAAACATATGAATAACGCACAAAAAAGTGCGAGCCTCGAGAAACGAGAGGGACACGAAAAGCGATGCCGTTCACGCTGCGTGGTTACGCATCGATTAACGTCGAGCGAAATGAAAATATGCATATATCGATATTATGGAGACACGAAAAGTTGGCGTTGAAAGAAACATTAAAGATAAATTCACAATAACCGATGGAACGTTGAATTTTATTGGCGCGCGATTATAAAAACTCTTCCGATGTTTACGCAGAATTAATAAATGATCTCTAGAAATATCTCGGTGGCATGGGCAGAGTGGAACGAACCGGCGGTGTTGTGAAATCGATATGCGTCAGCGATACCGGTCCAAATTCAATAATAAAACACTGCAAATATAAATTGTAAATTTAATGTACTGGAAATTGAAATTTGCTTACATCGCTTACATTAATTCAACATTAATGTAATTTTTGTAATATTAAAATACCGCATATTGAAATTACAAATTTCTCCCTGAAATTTACAAAAAGAATTTCATTAAAATTTAAAATTTAATGCACAATTGCAATGTGTTTGAAACTTCACAAACAGTTTATGTAAAAAAGCTTCCAATATCGTTAATTAATTTTGAAACGAATGTTCCCTACAATGAACCTACGCACGATTACAATCACTAAAATCGACGTTAATTATCCAATTATACATGCATTTAACAGAACAGAGCATATTCGATGAGTTCCATTTTTCTGCAGGTCATAATAGGGCGGAACGTAGCAATATAGAACAGCTAAGAAAAAAATGATCGTCCGGATGAGTCTGAAGCTGTGAATTGACAGTTTACTAACAAACAAAAAAAAATGAAATTCTTCCTAGAAAATGAAAATCCCTTACTAATTCCCTAAGCAAACAAAAGAATGAAATTATTCCTAGCATCCGATAAAAGTTGCCTTATGGGACAAACTAGGGTCTTCATCAAGATAAATTATTTAGCTCGTGAAAGGTAGTGAATATGGCCTATCCCTATAGTCGCGTGAATCAATCATATATGGTAAAATCTTATAATATAAGCGAATGTATTTACTTATTTCTGCGACGTACTCTCTGAATATGTTATTTGTCCCTTTGCCGATACGTTTATGTATCACGCTTCTAATTGGGCCCACTCCGTTAATACGACAATAAACAACTAAATAAATAAATAAATATATGGACCATGCCAATTAATTTTTACAGAAAATTTCGGGCTTCCCCACTTAGCCCTGGTCTCCTCTTATCCGTGAAGACCTGCTCGAAACTGAATGTGCAACTACTTACGGTGGCTTCCCAATGTACCGGTCGGAGTCAGGCTGGGTCACTCGGCCGGTTCCGGTTATCCTCGTCCTCGCCGAAGAAAAATTCGCAGAAAAATTCGCAGGATGCGGAGGAGTCGCGCGGTTCCTTACTGCGTACCGTCCTGGATCGAACGGTATCCAGCTCGCGATCCGGTCGCCGATCGATCGTGCAAGGTGGCTTAACGACGATGGTACCGACGTCGGCGAGCGTTCCTTTTACGCTGCTGCAGATCGCGGCGACGACTGCATACTTTCGAGGCGTTTAGCGGTATCTCATCGGGGTGACCTATGACACGACGATTGTGGACGTGAGCGCAAAAAGCAACGAGCCCTCTCGCCCCGGTTGACCGCGACGAATCTGCAACGGACGAGCCAGTTGGCACGAAGCTCGGGCGCCGATTCACGCCGAGAGTGCGCGCCGTCGCGCAGAGTTAAATTTTTGTTTTCATTTTTTTTTTAAGACTTGCACGCTCTATGCCACTGCGCGCGGCTTTTATCTTATTGCTCGTCACCCCTGGCCGCGTGCAATCTTTTTTTCTATTCGCACTACACGAGCGAGTGTCAAAGTCAAAGGAGGAGGAGATCCTCCCACGCCTCGGTTCTTCGGTCCCGGATCGAAGACTCAGCTATTCTTCGCTACCGAAGATCGTCGATAGATTTTTCGTTCGGTTACACACAGTAAAAAAAAGTTTGTACTTTTTACAACTTATTGTCCACAAACGTCCACAATTTTTTATTTGTTAATTTTCCAGTTTCACAAACAAAAGTACAAATTAAAATTATGCGGAAAATAAGAGGACAGATTCGTATATTCAAACAAGTGAAAAAACGAGTTTGTCACTTATTTAACTAAATTATTTTCACGATATTTCGCATTCCGATTTTACGAATTTTTTTTTTCCTGTGCACTTTGCGACAGAACTGAGAGAAAAATTATCGTACATGATTCATGTATGATTCATACACGGGAGAGCGGGCAAAATGGACCACTGTCTTTCGTTACACATGAGCCTTTTTTACATTCCTAGAATTTTTGTTTAATTCTCTGATGATCCATGAATCATATATAATCCTTTACGATTAAAAACGATGTTCAGCGATTATATGTGATTATGTGTTATCATATATAAATGATATACGATCATTGTTTGTCGGTGGAGATCGTATCGATCATCGACGAAAGCAGAAGGTGGTCAATCGTTATCTGCAAAAGCACTTTGCGACGATGGTCGAAGCGTCAGCCCTGTTATCGCCCACCGCCGATACCGCTGATAAGATTCCGCCGAAGATAGCGCGGAAGTTTAGTTCGATTCCATCGTCGGTGCGGAACTGCGTCGCCTTCGCCGCGCTCCCTTGTGTGGAAAGTGTTATATTTCTTTTTTTTCAAAGCAGCGATACTTTTTCCGTTTACATTAAACGTGGAAAACTTGGATCGGTCGGCGGTTGGTTTGCTGGTCGAACGGAAGAAAAACGTGGTCGCGCCGTGCCCGGGGACGACCTCGCAAAAAAAGAAGCGCGATGCAAAGTAGCGAAGGGGGTTTCGCGATCGTCTGCACAAAGGTCAAATCCGACTGTTTCTAGCGTGATAAGACGACCGTCGCTGCCGTTGCCGTCGCGGTACGTTAGAGCCAATGATTACGGGATATCGAGATCATTTGCTCGTATCGCAAAAGCCCGTAACGCATTTTATCCTTATCGTTCGACAGGACGTTGCGGACCAAGTGTGGAAAGGCTGCAAGCCTCGATGCGATTCCTCGCTTGAGCGGATATCGCGCTTGTGCTCGTGCGTCGTCAAGAAGAGAGGGTGGAAAAAGGAAAAATGACCCTAGCAGCTCGCTTCGGATTGTTCCTGCTGTGCTTGTCCCGATCGATCGAAATATCCCGGGCCGGTGATATCGCCTTTCGACGACATCACGGTAAAAAAGGTTCGTAGATCCAACGAAAAATTATTGTCTACGAATATCCAAAATCTTTGTTGTCCTTCGTTGATCTTACAAATTTTTCATCTCGTTTCCTTAACGAAAGGAAGAACTGCAAAATTTACTAGAATTAGATTTTGAAATTTCGTGGACAAGATATTTTTGTTGAATGTACTATCTTTTTTTTTTACCGTGCATAATGCTTCAATGTCTGGCGGGAATTGATCTTTGCCTCGTTGGCTTGTAGGTTGGGAAATTCCTCCCTTCACCGAGCCCGAGCCCAGGGAAGAAGTTGTCTGGGACTTCCGGTACGATGCATCCTCTAAGCGAACGAATATCCAACTTGAGGAAGAAGTCAATCGCACAGTCTGCATAGCTATAATCAACTACGATGGCAAGTTGCTTTCTGCTGGTTAAATAGAGTAGCAGTGAAAGAAATTTATTGCCAATGCTATACATTTGTACAGTTATCAGATTTACATTATACATTTATACAGTTGTCACTAGTTTCATACCTAACATTGACGAAGGGTCATCGACCTGAGTCCTTCAGCCCGAGATTATCTTTGGTATTGGGAAAGTTTTTTTTTCCCTTTTCTTAGCTTACGATTAAAAGTGATTGCAAGTTTTAGTCCGTGATTCTATCGTTGGTCATTAATTCTTATCGTTCATAGATTGTGTGTGTGGAAAATTTTTGTTCGCGTGTAATCCAGTCAGAGTTGCCTTTATGTTAAAAAGTTTGTACAAAGTGATCGATCTCATTCCGGCATACCCGGAGTCTCGTCGTAGTCGCACAAGTCGCTGGTTTACGTCTACACTGAATAAAAACTATCAATGACTCAAGTAAAATTCGCTTGCGGGCCGCCAATGGAAAAAAAATGTTATTTCAATTCTACCTTCAATTCTTACAAATCCATACGCGATTAAAAACGATAACCTGTCACCTTGGGAGTCTCGCCGTCATTGTGTCAATGTCATATGGATTTATAAGAATTGCAAGTAGAATTAAGACTTTAAAAAAATTTCTTTGGCAGCCCGCAAGCGAATTTTTCTCAGGGTAAACAACTCTGGTGCGACTGCGACGACGATGCAACTTCGAATCCGTGGTTGCATCAGCTCCGTTCGGAATATGTTGAAGCGGTTGTGTACACAGTGGTTTAATGTTATCGATTTGGTTTTTAAATGGAAATAATTGAGGAAACTGAATTCCTCAACATTCCTGTACAATAAATACCAAATAAAAATACGTGGCACCGCAGAGTTCATTTTTAACAGAAAACTTTTTTGGTTTAATAATGTAAAAAATATTCTTTGTGATTCAGGCCAGGATAGTCCCTCCGTAGGACCTCTGGAGGAGAATAAGAATAATTTTGTCCTCGGTGCGAAAGTGGACTATAATTCTACAATCCACAAATGGAAGCTCTTGATAACGAAAAAACAGGACTACGAAACACCATCGATGCAAGCATATAGATTTCCCATAACGATTGGAGCTGTGGAGTACAAGATAGCACTTAATATAATGAATATCGACGACAATCCACCGGTAATACAAGCCAATGAACGCAGCTGTGCGATCGAGGTGAGCGTTTCTTAATTTATAAATCCTCCGGTACGGAGAAAATAGAGCGCAAATGATATTTTTCGAAAAATTGAGAATGTCACATAACCGAGAGCCTTCGACCGATTCTCACAAAATTCAATAGCAAAAATTGTTCGATGTTAGTCTACTTCTGTAAAAAGTTTCAGCCCGATAACTCAACATTTTCGAAAGCTAGAGCGCGAAGACATTTTTTTGTAGAAAATTTCGAAATTTTTGTAAACGCGATTTCTCGACGTTTTGGAACATTCTCAACATGCTTACATAAAAATACCGAAAACAAATTTTTTCGCGAAAACAATGCTTCATCTGTGAGGAAACAAAATAATTAAATTCACCATATGGACAATTTCTCCACGCGCGAAAGAATCCACCCGATTTCTAAAAAATAATTATAATTATAACGCGATATTTTCCAAGGAAAACTACAGCGGTTTGGCGAATTGCACTTACGTTATCAGCGATGCGGATGGATGGATAGATAAAGTGAAATATTCTCTGACCGCCTCTGTGAGTATATAATGAGAAAAACAAATGCCGTTTATCATTCGCACATATCCGATACAAATACAGTGTGAATAACTGATCGTCGAGTGATTATTTTTTTTTACAGCCGGACGAGACAGTGAAGCACTTCCAGTTAATCACCTCGGAGGTCATCGGTGCTCGAGCGAATTACCAACTAAACGCACGTCTCAATGTTTCCGCGAGTCTTGACTTTGAAACTATCTCGATGTACTCGTTGCTCTTACGAGCTGTCGTAAGTTACGAAATTATACGCGAGAAAATTCCAAAAATTGGAGCTACTTTTTCGGATTTTATTAATTGAAAAATTTTGGGGGTGATTTTAGGACGGCGCCAAACACGAGGGAAGTCTCACTACGGTAGTCGCGGTGATCGACATGCCCGACACACCTCCGAGATGGACGCGAATAACGGCCGCGGAAAATATTTTGGAGAAAACGAGCAAAGTGAGATAATGGCCAGATAAGCCAGTTGATTTTTTATCGGCTCGAATAAGTGGACGGGGGGACCAGGACAAAATGGTTTACATGAGAAACAAGTATTCCACGGCGTCTGAAAAAATTGCGGTGCGGGGCAAAATGGAATATCTCTTAAAAATCCCCGTTGCTACGAGAACTGAGCTTTGTTTCTGACTCGCCACGATCAGCGAGGAGAATTTTTGGGAAAGTCTTGTCATGGCCCGTTTTGCCCCGCGTCTGCAGTTCGCAGTTTGCCTACTTTTGTCCGGTCTGCCCTATACACAAAATCTACCATCGTGCTTGATTATACTCGGATAAATCACACTTGCAGACGTTCGCCGTCGAGGCTATAGACGGCGATATTAATATCAACGCACCGATCAATTATCGCATCAAAGCTGAAAACAAAAGTGAGTAAAAGCACGGCAAGACGGATTATTCTTATTTTTTTTTATTGAGACAAAAAGCTAAAAAATAATCGACAATTCCAACAACGATTTAAAGACGAGGAGAAACTCTTTGCGATCGACGAGAAAAGCGGAGTCATCACGATAAACCCTATCGATCGTGACGCGCTTCAGAAGGAAGTCTTCAGATTCATGGTATTCGCTTACGAGGTACCCGAGCCCGCGTCCAACATCAACGCTACCATCATCGTCATCGTCGAGGATGTCAACGACAACTCACCCGTCATCACACCCGGAGCTCTGGCGATTGAAATCGCCGAGGAAAATTACATGACACTCGAATTCGATTCGGCGATCACGATTGCCGATCCGGACTTGGTAAATCTTTTATTGCTTTTCCTTCAAGCCATAAAACAACATTCCTCAGAAAGCTAATCGTTTCAATCCCTGCAGGCTGAAAACGGTCAGTTCTCCGTTAGCCTCGTTGACAATTCCGAGCACAATTGGAGCTCGGCGTTTCTCGTCGTACCTACGAGCGGTTACCAGCACGGAATCTTCACAATATCGGTCGCGAATGCGAGTCTACTCGACTACGAGGACGAAAATTGGCGGAACATCGAGATTCAGGTTCGAAACGATTGCTTCTATGTGTCCTGGAATTTTGTTTTGATTTTTCTAAAAGTGTTTTTTTTTCTGTCTTTCTGTAAACGAACGTTTTGTAGATACGGGCGATAGAGACAGCCAACACGAGTCACATAGGCACCAGCAACATTAATATAAAACTGAAGAATTGGAACGACGAGTTGCCGATATTCGACGAGAATATTCCGTCCGAAGTTTCCATACGCGAGGACGTGGACATCGATCATTTCATAGCTACGATCCACGCGACCGATCGCGACGTAGACGACAACGTGACGTTAGTGCGATAACAAAAAAATATACTATATTGTGCCACAAAGGAGGAAAGTACGTTTTTTCACCGAGTGTGAAATTTGATACCTGAGCGAAGTGAGGGCAGAAATTCACACGAGGTGAAAATGCACTTCCTACCTTGTGGCATGCGATTTTTTTTTCCGACTTCGTTAAAATAACCACATTTCTTGCGTCGCAAAATCTTTATATTCGCCAATAACTATTACTTCCCTGGTAGTAATGGAGCTTTCAGAGGGTGCAATGAGCCCTATTACTACCTAGGGAGTAATGGTATTGTACTGCGCATGCGCACAGGTTAAGGAGGGAGTCTCGCTGCGCGCTGACTTCGCATAAGTTCGACAACAATAAGAGAAAATTGCAAGTACTTCCTGATGGTGTAAAAATCTGAAAAAAAGAAAAAAATCATGTAAAGGTACTGAGAAGATTAATTTTGCATAATAATTTCAGATTTTTAAGTAATCGTTGATTTTTATTTTGTCTTACAGAACAAAAATCAACGATTACTTAAAAATCTGAAAAAATTCATACGTATTCAGAAAAATAAACGAATCATTTTCATAAAAAACAAAGTTTTGTTGCCGGGTAATTTGTTAACCAATTAATTTTTTGATGAATTTGTTAATAACATTTTGCAATTATTATTATACAAAATTAATCTTCTCAGT
>JAPYZD010002766.1:0-14893 GCA_030522725.1 Ichneumoninae sp. B BG-2022a
AAAAAAAAAAGGAAACAGTCCGGGCATTCGCACAGCAATCTCGCAGGATCTCGATCTCGAGATCTCCCGATCGCTGAAATCTTCGCCGCCTCGCGTCGCGCTTCGGGACGGTCCGATAACTGAATTGTCCAAATACGATCGCCTCGAAATAACGCGACGCTCGATCGAATCCTAAATCTCTCTCCCACTCTCCTGGGCCTCGAGAGTGGCGATAGTATTTTAGAGTACATGCAGTAGTAGTTACAGTATATAGCGCGTTTAATTATAGTTCCGAGGCTCCTACAGCTTCTTACACCACACCCCTCTCGAGCTTCCTCTACTTTTCTCCCTCGCACGAGAGTCGCCTCTCCACGCTCTCCTCTCGATCCACTGTATCGTTTACATAATTCTACGAGCCCGACTGACTCATCTGAAACTCAATCAGGCTAAAGGGGGTACGTAATCTTTACGATCGGTTATTCCTCCTCATCTTATTTTTCCCTCGTCCACCTCGCCGCATCGTCGCTTCTAGCTATTACAAGTAAACGATACTCGAGAAGATGAGGATATTATACTCTATTCGATCGACGTATAAGATGCCTCACCCTTCGACGCCGTTATTGCAAAAAAGCAATCCTCCACGACGCCGTCGCCGATCAATGGAATCGAAGTGAAATCAAAACCAACTACCGCGCTCCAAAGCGGTTGCTCTTCTATCTTACTCTCAACCCTTTTTATTTCCTTCATTTTTTTTTTTTCCTCGCTCGTGCGACTCCCTCCCCCGTCGCTCGCACCACCGCGGCCCGCCGATAGCACCCGCTGCCGGCGGTGCAATGGGTAAAAGGGCCAAGGCACGACAGTGCTTTCCGTGCGGCAGGAGAGTAGCGAAAGACTCGTCGGAGAGAGTCTCTCGTCGACGGAGCGGGAGCGCATCGACTCGACCGGGACACAATCCGTGCGCTCCTCTACCGTTCGCGACCGGTGTATTGTACGACCTACACAAACTGACTTTGCGAAAGTATATATTTGTATATATATATATATATGTATATATGCATATGTATATATAGAGCTATATATTGCACTGTACAGAGTCGGTACATACATAGAGAGAGAGCTGTATAGATGGTACATGGTACATACATAATATATACTACACAGTGGAGAGCGAGTACGCGAGTGCGGAGGCCGGCTCTCTCGGCGCGAGTAACTGAAGTAAAGCCAGGTTGGTGCCCCCGCTAGGGTGAACGAACGGGTACGGCTCAGGCAAAAGCTAACCCGTGTGCCGTGTGTTCTCGGCTCTCTTGCTCTCTCTGTTGCTATCTTTCTCACTTTGGTATATAACGCAGCGTGGCGAACTCCCCGAGAGCCTTTCTTATATCTCTTTCTCTCTGACGTCATCGGGGAAACTCTCTCTCGCGCCCGCGCGCGCCACGGTAGCGATGAAAAATAAGAGATTCGCGGATACGCGCGACGGAAGGAAACCGAGAAAGGCGCCCGAGCCGCATAGGGGGAAAAAGCAACAAACAATATCGACATTTTTCGGGAGTTACGGTGTCCCCGTGACCTGGACTACTTCGCGATTTTTGGACGATTTTATTTTGGGTTTTTTTTTTTTAATTGGTGAATTTTTTTTTTTTGTAAGTCGGCTGATCAACGATGAGCTACGATTAAATCGCGTTGGCGCGCTTATAAATCACTGCGAATCGGCCGTTCGCGTTACCATCGTGAAATTTTTATAACGAACTGAGGGGGAGGGGGAGGTTGAGGGTATGAAACATTATACACGTAATTATTTCTCGCACACGCGATTTCCCTGCAATTCATCGAGAGCTAGATATAGATAGATATGTGTGCAGCGATAGTCTCGGGTGTGTTGTAGCTGCTCGTTTTACGAATAGATAGATAGATAGATAGATAGATATATATGTATATAAATGAATATCTATTTTACCAGATATTATTACGAAGCAGTAAACCGCGAAACGCGTTTTCATTCGAAAGTTCGAAGCTGCGGTCTCACCCTTCGATATCACGAACTAATTTGCCATATTGTGCCTCAAAAATTTCCGACATTATTGAAACCGATGAGAAATTATCGCAATAATAATCCATTAACGTTCATGCTAATTGCGGGATATTAACCCTTTGAGATTACAAAAAAATTACATTTTAATATTTGTACGATGTCGAGAAAAAAAACTCAAGATTTGGATATCGGCAAGAGGTTATCGCCGAGTTAAAAGCCCTAACCTTCCTCAAAAGAAGTTACGGCGTAGGAGATAATAAATCCGAGGGGGTTCGCCCCGGCGCGCGCGCCGGCACAATCTCACACATAGTGACGAAAGCGAGCAAGTTAAAGGTTGTACCAGTGCATGGGCACGCGATAGGATGTACGAAATCGGGGGTGGATGGTGCGCGGAATGAGAAAGAGCGAAAAGAAAGAAAAAAAGGAGAATCGCGGCCCGGATGAAGGGGGCAGGTTGAGGTCGCCCGCACGATCGTCCAATATGTAGGGAATGCAACGTGAAAAGTTTGTGTCAAATAAGAATGTTTTTTGCAAACAGGAATTTTTTTTGTAAATGGTAATATTTTTTGTAAATAGAAATGTTTATTGCAAATTCTAATTTTTTTTTGCAAATAGTAATAAACCGCAAAAATATATTTTTTAATTTTTCACTTCTGGCGCAAAGTTTCATACGATATATTAAGCTAGGCGTGAAACAGGTGACAAATTCGTGACTGAAAAAAAAATACACTGGACCATTTTTTTTTTAACATAGCGACTTTCGGAATTATCTTAAGTATTCATCAAGTGTGAAGGAAAAACACTTCAGATACTAAGGTTTTTTCAAATTTCAATCAAATCCTTTCTATCTAAATAAATCTTGAATATCGAATCCCGGACTCCAAAAAAAAGACACTAACGATGAGCGAAGTTTAGTCTAAAAGGAAAAGTAGATCGAAATGGTAGATAAAAACGACAAGGAGAGCGAAAGGTATGGAATAAAATTCGACTGAGTGAACGAGAGGGCCCGTCGGGGTAGGAAAAGAGCGAGAAGGGTTAAAACACACCGATCGAGCGAGAAAAGGTGAGAGTACGGTCAAGTACGCGCGAGTGAGGGAAAGAGTGGGTATATATATATATACACGAGAGGAGGTAGGAAAAATGAGAACGGGCGCGAGAGGGAAAAGGAAAGCGTGATCGCGAGAGGGAGGATAAGAGTAAGTAAGACGAAGAGGAACGAGGCAAGTGGAGTGCGCGCGAGCAGCAACAGCAGCAGCAGCGGCAGCACGAGCTCGGCGAAGCTCCGAGTCTCCGGTGTTCAGTCGGACGCGGGTTTACAAGCAGCACACGACACGCGTGGCTCGGCAAGCCGAAAGTGTCGCCACGACCACGTGCCCGCTTAGCGAACCGGGGACAGTTGAAACTTGCTCCCTCGTAGCTCAGCGATTATTGCATCGATTACATTTAAAAATATTAAATCGAGGAAATCATCGGAGTTTTATTTTATTTATTTAAAATTTTTCTTTTTGTTTTTAAATAGATAAAAATAAATCGTACGACATTTGGGTGCAACGATATTCAGCGTCAACGAGTCGACATAAACAATTCTGTGTGCTTCTATTTGTTCCATATAAAAACAAAATGTGCGACGATGATTGAAAAACGAGACTTGGGATATAAATTGCGTTAAGAATAATAATTTTTATTATTTTTATTTTTTAAACACTGTGTGTGAGTGTTGACGGAGGTGGGTGACTTGTATTATTATTTTTTTTTCAAGTGAAAATCTACGAAGAAGAAACCGAGGAGCGTGGAACATTTCGACGAGATAGGTGGAAGCTTTCATCCTCGATCCGCCGCGGCCGGAACGATCTTTCCGCCGAGAGGAGTCTCCGGAGCTCGGAGGATATAAACCCATCGTCGGTGAGTGAAATTTTTATTGTCTCATTAAAATTTCGCCTCCGTCGTGAATAAAGTCGTGGGCCATCGACGAGACAGTGGAAGTTTAGGCCGTTGAGTGTTACGCGAATTATCGTCGAAGCGCGCACAGTCTCGTCGTGATCCGTTAAATTTTTATCACGTTGCTCCATCGAGTTTCGAACCGTCACGAACTCGGTGCTCGACCAGAGCCGACTTTTCGACAGAATAAAATCAACCGTCTATTTCCGTTTGTTGCTGCGAGGGAAAAAAAAGAAAAAATATAGCGAAGAAAGTAAATAAAATTTGATTGAGGGCAATTCACACCGAGGTCATGGTACGTCTATAAGAATTTAAGCTCGCGGGATACGCGGGATACGCGTATAAAAAAAAAAAAAAAAAAAACGGGGAATCCGGTAAACTGTGCGATTCTCGTTCGCCGCGCGTAGCTCTCGAAACGTAGGTCTGAACCGCGTGGGAAGTCGCCAGTCTCCGCCGTGGCCGATAAGAAAAGAAAATCCCCCCCAGAAGACGATTGAAACAGGAGAAACAAGAGCTTTTATTTATACTCGCGGGTCCGCGAGCGCGACGCGACGGGGAACGGGGAAACAATTGTATCGAAGAGACGCGAGGAGAGAAGAGTGCGTGGCCTGTGCGCACGAAGCGCCCGCGCGCGCAAAGTGCATAGTCAAAGGAAAGATAGGAAAAGAGAAATTACGACGCACGCGGGCCCGCTAGACCGGCCAACCCATCGAAACCTCCCCCCCCCCCGCCCCTGGTTCCCTCTCTTCTCTCTATTTTAATATAAACTATCTCTCACGCTCATTCCGCGAACGCGCGCGCTTCTAATTGCCTGCATAATTAATCTGAATTTTCCAGACGTCGCCTCTAGCCGCACTCTATATATCTCATTCCGGCGCGTTTTCTTCCTCTCACGATCCTCCGTCGGATCTTTCCTCGGCCTCGCGACCCCACGATTAAGACGTTCGAACGGTAGAATTTAATCCCCCTCCCCTCTCCCGCCTCCTCCCGCAGAAATCAAATATATGCATACGAATATATACGCGGAATTAATTAAATGGGATTTTTTTTTACGATTGACATATCAAACATATGAATTGCCGTGTATTTGTGAAATATATTTGCGGAAATATATATCCGAAATGTTCTATTTTTGAGGGAACATTTATTCGATGCATAACTTCGGTATATTCCACATATGTTTTGCACACACACGGTGCTTTCCCACTACCCTTTTTTCATCGATAATCTTTCTGCATCAAGAGTTCCGTATACACTAAAAAAATGTGTATTCGCGACAAACCTTTTTGTCTATTAACATCCACAATTCTTTCTTTGTTAGTCTTCTAAAAAATATTTGAAAAATAACAAATTTTTTTTCGTAAAATTAAAAAACATTTTTGTAAAATTAGCATACATTTTTGTAAAATTAACAAACATTTTTGTAAAATTACCAAACATGTTTGGAAAATTAACAACATTTTTTTTTAAATCATCAATTTCTTTTTTCTGATAGAATTAACAAGAAAATAATTGTGGACATTCGTAGACAAAAACTTTGGTACATATTTTGCTGTGTAACTCGATCGGTTACGTGTGAAACGTTAGATGCAAATGCCAATTATCTTCTTAACGGCAAATTTTTTTTTGCGCGTTCTCGGAGCTCCCTATGTTCCTGCTTCGTGCGCAAAGCGATTGAGACCCAAATAATATGTCCCGGAGTAAATTGGTAGCGTCAAGTCACAGCTCGGAAGCTGCGAATAGTCTTGGGTATCGCGGGATGCACGTGAGATTCGAATAGACCGAAGATCCGCAGGTAGGGAGACCGCGAGTGGTGTTGCGGCTGTACGCAGAGGGAAGAGTACGGTACACCGGTGGACGAGCGCAGCAGCGGGCAAAGGCATTATTGAGCATTGTTGCGGGTCCAGGTTAAGATAGTGAGCGAGCGAGCAAGAACGAACGAACGGACGAACGAGAACCGAGCGAGTGGGTAACGCTGTATACTCTGTTTGCGCCGGCCCTGCGGGGTCTCTGACCGCCCGTCCGCGCCTCTCAACTCTCGCGAGAGACTCGCTCGTGTTCGCCGCACTCTCACTCCCTCACTACGGTCACCCGGGCTTCGTTAAATTAATTTATTATTAATTCAAGAAACAAAAAGAAAAAAATCTAATAATAGAAAGGGAAAAAGAAAAAGTTCGAGAGACATTGGGCCGCCCTCGTTACTTGTCCTTCCGCGATTGCGATCGATTGAATTTCGTCTCCCGACCACTGCCGGCCGGCGTCGCGTTACGCAATCGAGTATAACGAAGACGAAAAGAGACCCTCGGAGAGGATTCAATCTGCCGGCGCTTCAGAGCGCATACTCTCTGCGGGCGATAAAATCCTTCAAGGATACTTTGTCCCAGGTAAACCATGAATTCGATACCAGTGTTGTATATGTATATATGTATATATATATATACATGTATATATATATACACGTATATATATATACACAAATATATGTATATTTGTGTGTTTTGTACTCGACGAAACTCACGTGTACCTCTTCTTCCACGGAGACTCTCTTATCGCCGTGCGGCTCGCTCGCCGTCCACGCGTCTGACCGTGTACCGAGCGTTTCTACTTGCTCACGATATACCGACACGCGTGTCCCTTCGAAGTTCCGGCACCGTCTCTCTCTATCTCCGTTTCCGTCCACGGCACGCGTGGGTCGCATTTACAGTAAGGAGATTCGAACTATTTTTCTCTCAAACGTGGTTTAAAAAAAAAAAAAGAAAAAAAACGGAACATCGTTCAACAAATATTGTATGAGGGATAAAAAAAAGCGCACCACGGAAGCGAACGTCTATTTTAAGCTGGGAAAGATTAAAAAATCTTCTCGACGAAAAAATATACATATTTTGAGGGAACGGAGTAGGATTTATTACAATTTTTATCGGGTCGCTTCGTACACGCGATAACGATACTGCGTTCCTTCTAGACAAATATCTTTTTTTTCTTTCCGTTTGAATTTTTTTTTCTTTTTCCATATTAATCACGGACGGAGGTGTATATGTATGGAGCCGGAATCGTGAGATACTTTAACCCGAAGCAAAATACATTTTTATAGTGTCGTTTTTTTTAATGGCCTTCTAGTGGAATAAAATACAACGTTGTACCACGCAAGGTCGCGCGATCCGAGTGCTTGCTAGCGTATTCGTTATCCGAAACGCCGTTTCTTCTTCGCGCCCTTCCTGAACGTACGTCGGTTATGCAATCGAGGCGGATAGAGGAATTCGGCTGGAATCGCTTCGCCTTCTGTGTTTTTCCCAGAGAGATAGAGTTTCGTTGGTTTTCCTCCCGTCGTACGACGATTATACGGTTCCTCGTACAAAATCGTGTAAGACGGACCTACCACTCTAGCCCCGCGGACTCCACTAGGGCCGAGAATAGAACGCACCGGTTGCCCAGACTTTCGGAGCCGGAGAAGAAGAGCCGCGTGGTCCATTGCTCACTCTCGCCTTCTTTCGCTGCACTCCCGACTATCTGACGTCGAAAAATCGTGGTTCTAAAGAAAATGGATTGAAACAAGACCCCAAAAATAATTTCACCTACTTGATGGAAACTCAACGAAAAAACTTTTTTTTTAATGTAAAAAAATTTCTCGCACGCTAATGAGAGTTTCGTACATTTGAGAAACATTTCTTGCTCACAAACATCCACGATCTTTCATTTTCTCAATTTCAGAATTTTCCATTCGTTAACCATTCAACAGCCACGCCTCTTTACCATGGAAAGAAAACGTTTTCTCAAAAACCAATAAAAAAAGTAAAACATCAAAACTTTGGCAAAATAACATTTTTTCATTTGTTCGTCCAAGCAGCAACATAAAAAGAATGAAATTCCAGTAGAACCAACTTTGGGACACGCTGCTATTCGTCAATTTTTTTCACACTCATTACACCAAAGTTGAGAAAGAAATAAAGTTAAAAATAACACCTCCGCCAGCGTAGCAAGTGCGCTGCCACGCCGGCACCTGAAGAGTTAATTAAAAGATCTCGAGTAGTAAAAAAAAACCGCTTCGTTGCCAAAAAAAAGAATGCTTAAATTAGCATAAAAGTAAAAAAATAAAAAAAATAAATTATATGTCAAAACCTTTTTTGCTCCGTGCATTGGGCCTCTTTGAAACGCGGTCGAAACTTCTCGCACACCAGTTCCTGTATCTCCAGACACCCGGTATTTTGCGTCGTGTCTTACGCGTGCGTGTAAAGTACGCCGATATACATGCCGCATACGGTTCGTGTATTGAGTGCATACACAGAGAGGGAGAGAGTCCCTGCGAGCGACGAGTCATACACACTCGGCGAGGCCCTCACGACCACGCGCAAACCCTTGCAAACGGTGCGAAGCACGCGACTGCGAAGTCGATGAAAATTACGCCAGTGTTAGTGAAGAACAGCAGCAGCGGCAGGCGAGAGAGTACCACCGGCACCACAATATAGTATAAGCATCCAGTGGTCGGTACAGAGTATATAGTATGCCCTGGAAGAAACGCCGGGGCTGGTGCATTGACCGCGGTTGACCACACGTCATCAAATGAGTGACGTCACTGGTGCACGCTGCGCGGGGAGTCTCGGCACGTCACGGTTCGCCGCCTATCCCGAGAGAGGGGTGGAGAGGGAGACGAGAGAGAGGACGTTTGAAATTCCTCTTCCCTTTCTTCAACCGGCTTCGCGCCGCTGCTTTCTTCCCTTCTCTTCTTTCCACCCTTCTTTACCTTCTTTATTCACTCCGCGGATCGCTCGAGCTCTTCGCTGCCCCCTCTTCTTCTGCCTCTTCTTCGATTTATTTTCTTCTCGTTTCACCGGGTCGAGCGCACGCATTCCGCGCGAGTCCTGCACCGCGAAATATCCATATATACACTTCTGAATTATTTTATAACGATCGAGCAATTAAATTGTCAGTTATGCGTAACCGAGGAGACGGAGTATGGACGGGCAGAATCCGTGCAGCGTTGCGCCTGTTAGGCAGTTGCGTAGAGAGGAGCGCGTGGCAAAACGGACTGCTTTAGTTAATTTTTCGTGGGACGGGAGAAGAAAAATGTTTCATCTAGCCAGTGGAGAACTTAAGTCAATTTTGAAAACTTGACGGCTGAACGACCCGTTCATATGAATTTATCGCTGATGTAACGACCGGGCGGAGACTTCGGAGCATTGGTTGCGGCCGATGGTGTGACGACTGGCCCAAATTCGAATGATATCACCCACCAACGTCATCCATATTTCTCCATCACTCGAGTGGTCTACATATCAGTAACGCTGGACCGTCGCACTGGAGATTAAACAAAGTCTCATCTCGAATGGTCTCCACGAGTCCATTTTGCCCCACATCGGTTTACAGATGCAAAAAAGCATCCCAAGTGAAACACGACGGCAGTTTCAGGACTCGCGGACGAACGTTTCATCTCCGCTGGTGCCGCTCTCTGCGATGAGTTTCCCCTCCGCGTGGAATGCAGGAGCGACGTCCGTTTCGCAAGCGATCAGAAACGATAGAGAGAAAACGGCAATAATAAATAAAAATCGCTCAATTTATTAGTATACATATGCGTAAGAACGTCCCAAACGGCATAAACAGTCTCATAACAATAAAAACAAGAATATACAATTCAAGCTCCGCAATCAACTCGGCGCGATATTATTGCAAAGTATCACACATTCGCGATAGGTAAGGTAAAGAATAAAAAAGAAAGATAATTCTCGTGGGTGGGAGAGAGAAATTTACCGTTACTCGTTCGTAACTGCACCAGGACTGGCTGCTGCCGCCGCCGCCGCCGCGATTCTTGATGCCGGAGGTCGGTAATGGCCGTAGGTCCAGGCCGTCCGAGCACGGAAATCTTATAGCCGTGCGGCGGACGTTGAGATACACCTCGTGTATCTCTCTTGTATATAGCTTAGCTACATAGTGGTGGCTCGCATATCGCGCAGTTGCCCCGAAGAGAGCTCGTGAAGATTCTACGGTACGATCTTTCTAAACGAGAATGCCCCCTCCCCCACCCCCCTTGGGGCCATTCGTGCAGGTTCGTGGGTGTGGAGCCCCCGGCAGCTGTGGAAACTGCGACTCGGCCAACTCTATTCTGCCAAGTAAAATTCTCATCCCGCCTCTCTCGCTCTCTCCTCCTGTAACAGATCCACGTGCAAGCGTTTGGCCTCGCCATCTGCCCAAGTTTATCCTCTTTTATTTATTTATTATTATTTGTATATATATATTTTTTTTAAATTTAGTTAGGCCTCGCCATCTACCCAAATTTATCCTCTTTTATTTATTTATTGTTATTCTTATATATATATTTCTTAAATTTAGTTAGGCCTCGCCATCTACTCAAGTTTATCCTCTTTTATTTATTTATTATTACTTTTATATACATATATTTTTATAATTTAGTTACCGCGCCTAAGGTACTTCATTTTGTGCGGAAAATGAAGGGTTTTGAGGGTGACGGAGATTTTGCATTCGCGATGGACCGCGCTTCGGATCCAGTTGCTTTCCTGGTGTCTGAGGCGAGCCCTCTCGACTGCGCGCCGGGTCGATATAAGACTATTTAAGCGATTGCATCGGCGAGCTGCAGGAGAGCCAGTAACAGCGGCAGCAGAGCAGCAGCATCGAGAAAGTCCCGGCAACTTTCTCCACGGTGCGGCGGGTTCTGGGTTTAGCTTGCACCACGGGTCACCAGGCGCAGACATTAAGAGCGAACGCGAGCGCGCACAGCGAGGCTCGGGGGGGTTTCGCGTTGTTGTTCCCGCAAAGCGGGACGGGACGTCGTCTTGCACGACGAGCGATATACATACACGTACGGTTAATAAATGCTGTGCGCGACGTACACACGGAATAGACGGAGTGGAGTATGAGAGCATGAGACAGTTAAATTTCATTGTAAAGTAGAGAGCGCATGCAGATCGTTGGGTTGGGCCTCTTGCCGAGAACGAGATAAGCATCTTTTAAAAAAAAGCTGAAAAATTGGATTGAAGTACGAATATGGCGGGAATATACAAAGACGAGTTCTCGACTCTATTAATAGTGCGTGTACGCGTCGACTGGATAGCTACTGATTGTTTTATTGCCTTCGGGTGAGGCATGCGTATTAGGCGTCCAGCGCGAATATTGCCCACGTACGTTTAAGAGTGAAGCCGGGGGAAAATGTGAAATAGAAAGCAGAGAGCGGTCAGCAGCTGCGGTCGCCCCATTGCGATGACGAACGCGTGCATGAATTGGCAGCTGTGTCCGGGGCGAGCGAGCCGAGCTGAGGCCAAGAGCCGACCGGGGAAAATCGCTCGATCGAACTTTTCGAGAGAAATCTCCGTAACCTTCCTCCCCCGCGCTGGGCGAGCGAAGGACGAGGCACTCGTAAATTTTTTGTGTAAACAAAATGTACCTGTTACTCGTAATTAGACATAGTTCGATGAAAATTGGGTGCCCGAAAAACTTGGGAGGATAGTTAGGGATCCCGAGTAGAAATTTTCGAACGTTACATCGGGCCCTAATAAGGCCTTGTCAGGCCTCATCAGAACCCTAGCAGGGCGCGATGGAACGCTCGAAAATTTCTACTCGGGATATTGATATATCCGCCTATGGGAGGGATAGAGGGGTAAAGCGGAGTACTCTTACCGATAAGGAGACTGGTCCGTTTTGCCCCAGGGTTTCATTTTGCCCCGCTCTGCTCCCGACCACTTGCGTAATTCACGCTCCAAAAATTTGCCCTTACTCGAGAGCACATTACTCTCGGGCGTAACGCGATGGGCGTCGACATTAGGCAACAGTGTCGCGCGCGGCACGTTGAGACGTCGGGGGAGCCGCGGTGTAACATTGGCCCAAATATTGGCCAGTGGCCCCGATGACTGAACGGTGAAACGCTCGTCGGTTCGGTATCGCACTTTTCTGACTCCGACATACACATTCGATGGTTTTACACACGGACACTACCGACGGCTTACAACTATATACACTACGATGCGCTATAGTTATAAAAGGTAGAGTGTGTAGTTGTAGCGGGGGAGGGGGAAGGGGGCAGTGTCGTTGACTGACACTGGCCCACAATCCGTTCGTTAGCACCTGCTCTCTGTAGGTCAGGCAGCAGCCATTCGAGACCGGCTACCAGAAACGAGCGTGCGAGACGGAGTGCGAGAGATGAAAACAAAAAATGGAAAGGGAAGATTGGAAGGTGAAAAGTAAGAGTGCGAGAGTCCGCTCGGTGGAGATCGCGCGAGAAGGATCCGCCGGAATTGTGCCGTATCGAGAATCCCGACGAATTCGATTTAATTTAAACGACACAGACTGAGCATCGAAGCTGAGCTCGCCACGAAATTATGCGTCGAATTAAATAACTTATCGTCAAAGCTCGATCCTCCCAAGGCCACGTGGGACAACCTCCCGCCCACCGTCCCGGCGCTCTGTCAATATTTCCGCCAAAAGCGGAGTAGGTTTTCGTAGGCAATAGACAGACGCGCGAGAACCTTATTGACTGAAGTATTAACGATCTCGGAGGAAATCGGCTTTTATGCCGTAATAGTTAAAAAAATTAACTTAAAAAGACGAAAACGCTTATCAATAAATATTAAATTTTCAGAGTTAAGTTTAAATAATTAGCCTCAGCTTTTCATGTTCGAGCAATAATAATAACAATAATATATTTATTTGTTCGTTTTCGTCGGGAAAAATTTTTACAAAAAAAATAATGACGTTAAACACGAAAAATTAATGATTATTATGAAGTAATGCTAAAAAAAGATCCGCACATAAACAAATAGTGAGAGAAGTAACGACGAGGTATTGTAGAGACATTAATGAATGAACGTCCATCCGTCACGGGGGCGCGCGGGTATATATGAAAAGCGAGAGTATGAGCAGCGTCGGAGAGGTCCCTCGGTGGTATGTAGCAAAGAGTCGGGCAAACCTATGGACTCTCGAGCAAAACCTGTGCCAGGAAGCAAAACTCCGCCTCGTTCACGATCCGAAGCCGTACGCGTGCCTCGCTCGTGCGCGTCATAGACATCCAATAAGAAACACATGTATACAGGTGTTTTTTTTTGTACACATAATAGATGCATATATATTTCCCGTCTGTTGTCAGGAGGGGCTGTAAAAAACGAGTCTTAGAGACATTAGCGTAAAAATATATTTTTAGTATTCAGGAATACATTCGGACGACTCGTACTGTTAGAATACTGTTAATCTTCCCCATGATTTATCGCATTCAACTCTGCAGAAACAAATTGTTTAGCATATTCAGCTTACGTAAAATCGGCATTGATCTTTACGCGCATGCGTGTTCGAGTGTTAACAGCGATGAATACATCCTCATGCTAATAAATAGGGATATTTTTTCAGCGCCGGACGAAATTTCATGGTCGCGATTTCTCATATTTTTTCTATATATATATATACACCGCAAGACTAATATAGGTAAAAAAAACTTTAAAAATCTGTACGATTAATTTTACGAGCTTTATTCCTCGAGATGAATTTCTCATATTTCTGGATACAATTTGCGCGAGACTTATGTAGGCGAAAAAACAAAAATGTTTGTACTTTAAATTTTTTAAATTTATTCATCGAGATAAATTTCTGATGTTTCTCGACACAATTCGGACTTATGTACGTGAAATGACAAAAAATTGTTTACTTTTAACTTTTTCGAGTTCTTCGAGAAGCTCTTCGAAGCTCGCCAGAGCGCAGTGTTTGCTCTGTCAGCTTCGTTATAGTTTCGTCGACGATACACCGGCGTGGTAACGCCGAAAACGAAAGAATGGAGCATACCCCCCCACTTCCCGGTCTCGAATATTGTGCGGTGATATGTGTGTCACGGTGAGTCGTTGGCAGGACCTTGACTGTGCGCCCGGGGCACGAGCGGGCCTTCGTGGCCGTCAAACTCAAATATTAGGCATTTTTGCCCGCGACGCCGATACGAGTCTCCCATAGTCATAGTCGTCGTCATCGTCGTCATCACCATGGCCCTCCTCGTGTATCGGGGATCTGGAGCCGAAGGTCGACCATCGACGTAGTCCAACCTTTCGATTCTTTTCGGGTTTGCACGCGACCTTACGTTCTATCCTCCTCGTTCGCGGGCTTCGAGCGTAACTCGGGAATTCCTTGTACGCGTTAGCCCACTTCCCTGCGAAATCAATCGAATATCGAAAAAAAAATTAAATTATTTAAATTAAAAAAAAATGTTGCGAAAATGTTTGTTGTTTTTATTGTTTTATAATACAATCGAAAAATGCTCAATGGCGCAATTTTTCGTGGTACCGAATTTATGTTATCGTCAGTGGAGGGGGGAGTTCCCTCGTCTTCGTCTTCCAGCGAGCGCACCGTGCCGCTTTATAATACTGTTCCGTCGTTCGGGCGACTCTCCGAAGGACGCTCGCCTGAGTTATTCTTACGCAATCGCGGAGCTAAGTTTACAGTGTATAGTCGGGATATTAATCGAGATACACTCGAAGTGGACAGACGCGCGCATGTCGTACCGCCCGTTTCATCGACGTCCCTTCAAAAATTAATCGCAACAGGAAGTGAGTATCGCCGGTCGAGAAAAGATTACAAAAAAATAAAGAAATATGTCAAGCAATTGCGTCGAGAAAAAAAAATCTCGTGCGACGCGCGGTAATCCCGGTTCTCGCAGAACCGAGTCGGTGGGACGTGTGGATAGCCGGAAAATCGCGGGAAAGTTTCAAACGCGTCGTGAGAATTCGCCTCGCGTCGCCCGGCAACTCGGCGGAAAGAGTAATGTACTTGTGCCGGGGTTAGCACAGGCTAAGCATAGCTCGGTTACGCGGAGGAGCTCGTATAAAAAAGTACTTGCACTTTCGTTAGAAAGTGGAGAATCGACGGTGTCGGGCCGCCATCCGTGGCGCGTTGAGCACCGACTGACTGACGGATGGGAATGCCCCCCCCCCCCCCCCCCCCCCCCCCCCCCCCCCCCCCCCCCCCCCCCCC
>JAPYZD010002767.1:0-14889 GCA_030522725.1 Ichneumoninae sp. B BG-2022a
TTTTTTTTTTTTTTTTTTTTATAACTTTACAGCCCTGAAATCAATTTATATCCGGCACGTGAAAACAAATGTCGAAGGAACCAAAACTAACCTGCATACGCGATGAACCTTTTTATTTTTATTTGTTTAATTTTTTGTTTCTCCATTTTTCTTTAATGGCGTGAATTTTGTCGCCGGTGTAGGTGTAATCAGAAGTGTATTTCTCCGTCGAAGAATTGTCGCGGCGAGGTAGCCTTCGCGGACACGCCGTCTGCGGGGTAAAAGCCTACGTGTGAACGGTTATATTATTCCGCGTGTTAGGTATGTGTGAACGGGACCTCGTATAATATCCGGAGGCGTTATAAGAAGGCACCCATCGTTGGTGTCGTCGCAGTCGGAACAGGGAAAGAAGCCAGCAGGCGTTTCGCGGGAATCTTGCACTTCGTCCTCCGTCGAGCCGGCCACACGGGGCTCGGGCTCTTTCTCGCATGCGTGGGCGTACGCAAGGGGTTTTATATTCGTCCCGACTCTACTTCGCCGCGGAGGTATCATTTTCACGCGGCTAACTTTTAAGATTCACAGTCGAATAAATAATGCAGCGAGGTCTTAAACTCTTATCCGAGGTCGCCGGGCGTGACGATAAATATAAAGGCGTTTATAGTATATGTTTGGTTATACCAACATTTTCCATGTGTTCGTGTCCGAGGGGGGAGGCTGCACTCAGAGTGCATATGCATGCAACAAATTCTGCCTCTCGAGCTCGCAAATTCAACGATGCACCACTGTAATACACGTTCAAATGTTTTATATGTACGGTAGAACAGTAACATTTTAGAAATCGTTGCACTGAAATAAACACATTACTAAAATAAAGGAAAGACGTTTTGCCGATGGCCGCCATATCATCTTTCTTTGATGTGAACTCTATTAAAATAAAATTGTATTGACCAATTGCGGTTTTTTTCATTATTTTGGCTGGTTAATAAATTTAATTGATTTAAATATTTTTTTGTTAGTTTTGTTATAGTGTACACGCAAAATATTACGCTATTAAAATAAAATTGTATTGACCGATTACATTTTTTTTTTTTTTTCAAAACGTTCGCGTGTAAATATATTTAATTCATTTTAGTATCTTTGTTTTTGATTTAGTGTACACGCAAAATATTTTAATATCAGTTATTCTTACTCAGATAATATACAGCATATTTTGTAGTAAACAAATACGTATAGCTATTTTTACTATCCATAAATGATACTAGTTAGTACGAAAATATTGAGAATATAAAGATCTCCAAAATCTTCCTGTCCATTAACCCCGTCTCACCAAAATTGTTTAACGAAATTTATTAATTCGCTATGGTGCGTTAGCCCCGCTCCGATTACTAACCGCACCGCGAACGAGGAGTAATGACATATTTTATATGTTTCTCGAGAAAAAAAGAGGTATCCTCAAAAGCGCGAAGAACATTAGCGACGAAGTCGGCGAACTCCGGTTTTTCAGGTTTACCGAAAGATCTAAGAAGAAGACGGGACGATATTGGTGGCGGTGAATGCTCGCGTTCGTGGTGTTCGTTATGCAGATGCAATAACGCATCCTTTCGCGCGCACGTTCCCCTTCTCGACGAGGGAGCGCTCTCGATGGAAATAGAGATTTGATCCGTGAATTTAAAGAATTTTTTAATTGGCACAGATATTATCGTAGCTCATAAACTATCCGTCGAGAGGGGGGGGGGCGGTGCAGGGGGAGGGGGGAGGGCAGTGGGCGGGGGTGACAAAGAATAAAAAGCACCTCGACGCGCGCGACCATCGGTGTAAATCGTCGTTCACGAGGTTGCCCTCGCCTGTAAATCTGTCTTTCTCTATCTCTTTCATTTACCTTCTCTCTCGGTAAATATGTCGTTGACATTGTGTTGGCACAGGCCGACGTCGACCCGGGGCCCGAGATAATAGCGACAAAAGAAACTTGATTTACGATAATTTGATGGTATATTAATTTCGCATAAAAATTTAGTATAAAGCGTTTATTGACGGGAACGCGACCCGTTAAACGTGTTGGCGTTTCTTCGTCCGTCTCACATATCCTTCCTCTCTCCCTCCGATCTCCCGTGAATGGAATCCGGATGAAACGCAGCCGGTTCTTTTACACTCTCGCATAGACACGTCCTTAAACGAATGAAATATTAATAAAAATTGCTGCGCAGGAAACCGATGGATTTTTTTTGGGTTTTCTGCGACGTGTTTTGTATTATGTTAAATAATGACATAAAATAATCGCACGGACTATAAAGCTGAAGTTAATCGCTCGAATGAATTTTTACGGAAGTCGCAATTTCGCAATAACAACTGTATAAATTTCGTAAATTACTTGAGATATTCTGTTAAATTGACGAATAAATTGAATTCTGTAGTTCACGTATAAAATTGTTTTTTTTTGTTCGCACAAGGAGGCGAGGACCTGTGCAAAAAATTACAATATCGACTGAGAAAAATTTGCATAGTACATATGGTATTCGACTGTGTCAACACCTGCCGAAAAGTGCGAGATATACAATAATTTTAACCATAATTGTGGGACATTCAAAAAAATAAGTTGTGCCTAAAATTCCCATCCATATGGTAAACATTCTCGCAAATCTCACACTTTTTTCGCAGATAACAACATACCCGTCTGTATATATATTTAGGTATTTTTCTTCGCGATAGAAAAAGGTGAATGTACTTTCCAATTATTAATAATTTCTACGACAGTGAATTACCGGCTCGAACCCAACGCTCTTCCAATTACCTAGGGAGATAGACCGGGAGAACCTCCGGGCAGACCGGAGGTCTTCGGCTAACGAAAATATACCGTTCTCCCTCGGGCGAGTGTCTTATTATACTCAAAAGTTTCATGGAACTAAAGCACGCGTGTTAAGTTCCAAGGATCTACCCTAAAATACGATATGGGAATCGTGCTATTTCCGTTCTCGAGTATTTTCCTTTCCGCGCGTACGGGATTAAAAGAAAAATAATCTTTTTCCACAAAATTGACGACTTTTTGATAAATTATGGGTGCGCGCCCGGTCGAGACAAGCGGTCTGTCGTGCGCAACGCGCATGCGCATGGAATTTGTGCAAGTAATCCTACATTTTCTATGTTCTACGAACGGCCGATCAGCGATCAAAAGTCGATGACCAAACGGATAAATTGGCGTTGATGCAAACAGCTGAGAGGCCAAAAATCAAAGATGATTAACTGTCGCCACCGCGCCAGCGCGTCGTTCATGTTGAAATTTTGGTTGCTCAGCCAGCTCGAGGACATCCCAGTTGTTCGGGGCGGCAAAGAAGAGGAACACTCGGGCGTGAGGGAGAAAAAACAAGAGATGTGCGCCTGGCTTCTCACTGGGGATTGCCAGATTTATGACGGTCCGCCCTACGCGTTTCTGTGGCTCTCTCGCTTTATTTTTAACCTTTCACCCATTAACGAACTTTATCTCCGGCTCGTATATTTCTCTCGTTTGGTACGACGTCGAGAACGATATTAGCCGCTCACCTTTTTCCAAGGACCTCGCTCGCCCGTGGAAAAGAACAACTTCTGACTCGCTCGCTGCGCCTCCCCCGTTCGTTATTTTCGATTTTCCCCCTTGCACCCCCCTTAAGTTTCGACCATGTTTATTCTCCGCTCGGGTGGGTCGTCAATTTTCCAATCTTCGGGAGGAAAGATACCTGGCTTATCGGTAAATGTCTCGTCCCAAAAAAAAAAAACTCGGAAATTGCTTGATACAATTTTTGAAAATAATTGAGACAAAATCAACAAAAAAGTTCTTCGATTTCGCAGCCAGGTGAAAGAACGAAATTCTCACCAATAGCGGGAATAATCGTAAATTTTGCTAGAGATTTTCATTTTCCGTAACTTCATAAAAAATTGTACGTTTTGTTCACTTGTTATTATTTTTTACGTCTTTTTCGAAGTTGCATTCCGGTTAATCTCCGCAGAGTCGACCATAAAAACTTAATTATTCGTCAAGATCTTGTATCGTCTGTTTTAGATCGCTGAGAGTAGATTAATTGAGCGGGTGGTACAGTGCGGTATAAACGGTATGCATAAGCTTAAATCCGAAACTGAGCTGTTCACGAGTTTCCTCGAGAGATGCTGCTGCGAGGGACTGCTTCTCTCCTGTACCGCTACTGCCAGGATCACCCTCGGGACTTACGGGACAGGATAATAATGTTGACATTAACTGCATAATTATGGAACGCCCCAGCGGCGTTATTGCCGGCTGAATTACCGGCCAGAAGCAATTAAGAGCTGGCTTTATTCATAATGCCTCCGGGTTGCTGCTGCTCGCTTGTGTTCGTAAGCGAGCGAGCGACAACACAACCAGCATCAACTTTAGTCTCGCGATTCCATTTGGTTATCATATATTATTTTTTATTACAGCGATCAAGTACTTCATTACACCGGTATTTTCGATGTTTCACCTCGAGCATTATACTTGTATTTTTTAAATAAAAAAAAATAATAAAAAAGTTTTTAAAAAACATTAAATCTGAGCCAATAACTCGTCGCGAAGCATTGACTCGTTGAATAAATAGAAATAAAAATCGAAGCAGGAAACCCGAGCAAAGCTGAGAGTTTTTCGATGTAATTATGACGCGAGGGTAATTTTCTCGAAGGTTCCAAGGAGAATCGTTTTTTTTCTCTTTTACCGTCAATTAATTGAGAGACAAATTTCCTCGATACGAAACCTTAATCGAGGGGAGAAAAAAAAACGCGACGCGACGGTGCGCTCATGAGTGGAACGAATTAATTGAGAATGAATCGGGTATGTATAGGAGTGTAGCGAGTGTATAGTTCGAACGAGGCTTTTACTAAGAAAGCCGAGGGAACAAAGACGTCGCTTTGCTTGTCTCTCGGAGCGAGAATGCCAATCTTGTGAGGGCGAGCGCGCAGCAGCCCTTTCCAAACCTAACTCCTCTCTCCGTGCACGCAGCGGCGTACCCGGCGAATGTTTAAATTCAGGAGAAGTTAATTAAAACCGAGCGTAATTATAGCGGTATGGCGTTACGCAAGCTGAGAAAAAAAGCGGGAAGCTCCGAAGACGTTAATACTTTCAGGCGAAACGGGTGAAAGAGACTTTCCTTTTCTCGACTCAATCCAGACCTTTTATCGGAAGGGCGATATCACGTCAAAAGAAATTTACTGCTCGAATCCCTCAATTATTTACGCTCAATTGATTTTCACGTCCACATCGCGTACTAATATTACATAAACATTAAAATACCGTTTTATGCATAAAAACTTTATAATTTTTTTATAATTAATTATTAAGTATTTAGTTATAAAAATCTAAATATTAAATGTTTATATAAAATATTATTATGTTACGTCGTGGGAGAAATAAAATTTAAAAAATGTAAGCGGTTAGAAATTCGTCCAACATTGACTGCAGTCAGAACCCCGGACGTAACAATTTATATAACTGTTTACAGGGTGAAAGTGGTGAATATGGCCCACCTCGATTAACACGTAAATCAATGATATATGGACCGGGCCATATTACCCACTTTTACCCTATAACTAGCGGTTAAGTTGGCTCGCGAGCTTCGCGCTCGCGTGGCTTTTGTAAGTTAACTTTACTTTTATCTTCACTCCAATAAGAACTCTCTAAGCTTCACCGAAAGGAGGGCTCAGCTGGCGGGAGGGATAAACATCCAAACGAACAATCAAACAAACCCACAGTTTTCGAAAATATATAAAAGATTAAATGTAAACAAAATAAAATAAAATTTAACAGTGTATATCTCCTTTTTTGGGTGAGGAATATACATACGGTCACTGACAATCCTTCATTAGCGGAGAGTTATTAGTCGCTGCCGCAGTATAAGCTCGAGCGACCGTGTCATGTGCCGGACGGTAATGAAGATTAACGGAGATAATTGCAAATCGAATCCTCGAAGGTCCGCATGGTTTTCCATTTACCCCTTATGTGGAATGAGTCAGCCGGACTCGAATCGCGGAAATATAAGCTCGAACAATCGGTGGACCATTTGCCAGTCTCCGAGAGCCATTAAAATCAGATCTCCGGCGCTAGGCACCCTCGGGCAGAATCATCGGCGCAGCTCCTGCTGACCGCTCGCTCCTATTGGACGCGTTACGTTAAACTCGTTACCAGAATTTTGGGAGCTAACGTGCTTGGCCACGCGTGATGAAGAGGATCTCTGGTCGGAGGGTGGCGATCGGGACGCGTTACTCTCGCAGCGTTACTTTCGCTCTCGACGGACCTAACGACTGGCAGGATAATCAAAATCGGCAAAATTACATCCCCCAACTACCGACACTACCGTGCATTACTTCTGAGTCATTGGATCTGTATTACTTGCGGTCGTTTATCGAAAATAAAATTAATGTGCGTTGAAGTCGGTGATGTCACTGATATATAGAGCGGATGAGGCTGAAACCAGTTTAGCCGATTTTTAAATAACGTTGAACAGCATTATTGGTGCGATTGCGATTCAAATTCGTGGCAAAATGAATCTAAAACACTGTGCATTCGTCCATGGACATGGACACGTTAACCCTTCAATGCCCAATATACCGCATTCGGTTAATCGCAATCAATCAAAAAATCTTTATCTATTTTTACTATTACTAAAATAATTTTGGAAGTATTTGAGTGACAGGAATGCATCCCAAACAAAATTTCGCGACCATAAATTCATCATAACACTTTCTACCGGGTATAAACATTGAAGAAGTAAACTTTTCCAAAGTATCACTTTTCACAATATTTCATACTTCCGATAAAAGTATATTGGAAGTATATTTCGGATAACGTTGAAAATGTATCCAAAATGTTGACAAAATAAGTCCAAAATATGGCCCTTTAATGCCCAATGCAATGCCCAATTCACCTAGTTGCGATAATAAAAATCTTTATCAATTTTAATAAAATAATGCTGGAGATATTTTAGCACCAGGTATCCCAAACAAAAAATATGGAACATTTTTAGTAACAGGCCTCCCAAACGAGGCCTGTTACTAAAAATAGAAAAAGTATAATTTTTCAAAATATTTTATATTCGATAAAAGGATATCGTGCAGTTGATAAAAATCATTATTTTCAACAGGGAAGAGGCGTCGGACTTGAAGGGTCGAGGGACTTAAAGTCCCTCGACCCTTCAATTCCGAGGCAAAAGCCGGACGGACAGAATCGGAGTTTCCCGAGCGAACATTTCGTTATCTTCACCGCGTAGGTCACGAAGTTTCTCTCGGTTATACAAATGGTCACCTCGTCCTTACAAGCGCATTCGTCCACGGACCTCTCGATACGCCGACGCGAAGATTCTGTCGGGGTTGGCCGCGATCGCTCCGCGCGGTTACCGAGGTTTACTTTAAGCAAGAGTCGAGCCGAGGAATCGGGGCTCGTAGAGGCGTAGCGACTACACGAACATTACGGACATTAGATTGGGACACGAGCGCAATAAACCTATCTGTATAATCTGCCCTGTAGGAATTAACAGCCCTCTGAAGGTAGCCACTAACGAAGTAATTCACTGGATGAACGTGGGGGGACGAGAGCTCGGTAGAGCTGAGGTGGCTAAGGGATGGGGGGGTTGCTTTTGCGCCCTCTCGTCCACAACCCTCACTATACCGTATATATATGTATATACACACACATATACGTACAACTATGTATACCATTCCGTGGTACATATATATATGTATAGGACGCTCCAAAATTGAGATTTAGATGGAATCACGGTAAAATACCGCCGACCACCCCGATTTCACCTTTTGTACCATTGGTCTGCCCGGCAGTGGCGAACGGTTAATAATTCGTGAATGGTCCTTATCCGGAATTACTGAGAGCATTGCCTCCTAGAACCGCGCGACAAACGGGTTCTTCCTCTTATTTTTCTTGCGTCTCCGCTTCGTCCTTTTTATCTCAGTTAAGAAAGGAATTCCGTCGCCGAGCAATATTTTTATCAAAGTCGTCCATAAATATCCATCCGTACGGGCACCCGTTCTCATTAAAGTTTTTTCATTATCTATTATTTGTTTTATATAAATTTTTGGTCGTAAAAAAAAAACCAAAAACAATCATAAGCTGGTAATATGCATATATATTTGACACATTCTCAATTAAAAAAAAATTATACACACGTACCTTAGTTTACTACTTATTATTATTATATAATTTATATATTAGTCTGAGCTCTAAATTAGGTTATAATGTAAACAGATTGTAAAAGGAGAAATCCATAAAAATAAATTAATTAAAAAGTAATTACTATCAACAAAAATTTGTAAATTTATAAGAGGTTAAATTTTAACCATAAAAGTTGCTCAACGTACAGGACCGTGCGTATGTGTTGCGCAAGACTGGCGACGAAGGAATGGAAGAAAGGCAACGAGGGACGTGGGGTGAACTGGCATGTTCGAAATGTGGGTAATTGCCTGACTTAGGGCCTGCCATTTCCCTCATAGCTTCAGTGCACGTCAAGGGGGTCGGCCGGAAAGTGCGGGAGTACGATAGAGAAAGGGAGCAAGAGAGAGCCCGAGCGGCAGCGATGTGCTTCGGCGAAACCCCTGGCGGGCCACAAATTTATTTATGTCGATAGTTTCTTGATTTGTCGACTCGCAACGCTCATTTATATCCTCTCACTATATGCCCGGGGCGAAACTCGCTCGTAGATATTTCGGCAAACACATGGTAACTCACCCGGTCCATATAGACGCCGAACTCTGGACGGGGAAGCCGAACCAAAGATGTAGCAGTTCGTACTACCTCCCTCCCTCCATACCCACCAAACCCCCCCCCCCCCCCAAATTCTCCGGCCAAGTTACAAATGCGGAGGATTGATCGGAATGGATGCTCATCTAGTACTCCGCGCGATTGGCTTTTCGCGTTTTCCCCGCGTATGTTATACATCACTCCGGAATCTCTTCTGTGTATGTATAGTCCGTCAGATCGAGAAAACGTACGAATAATGTTACATTGATCAACGAAGTTGGGAATAAATCAAGTCTGACGCACCATCGAAGAAATTAGCAATATGCGGTTTTTTGGAACTACGACCGAACAGACCCGCGTTTGATCCACTCTACGAGTTTAGTTAATCATTTTTGCGGTTGGGAAACAAATTTTTTCGATCGTAGTTGATTTTTTGCAAATTTTTTCAAATACTTCCTAAGGGATAGGACGGTAGAGGAAAAGTAAGATCTGCTTGCGACATTAAAACAAAACAAAAAATATTGGGTTATGGAAACGTTCTTTCGGAACAATGAATAAGCGTTTTCTTCGAGCTATCGAAGACACCGAAGTACTGAGGAAGGTAATCAATCTTCGGGGTCTGATGTCCCAGCGGAATATCCAAGGTTGGTCTCCGAACGGCGCTAATACGTGCGACGGAGTTCATAGATATAGGTACGACTAAACATAATAGCTTTTGGCTCGACAGTGCGGTCACCGAGTTATCTGCAGTCTCAATTTCCCGTCTGTTCTAAGTATACCAGAACCAGCTCGCTCGATGCACTTTTGTATCTTTCATAAAAATGTTTCATTCCATTACTTTATGAAGAACAGATTTGAAAAAGTCTTTGAAACAGGTCGACAAATAAATCAATAAAATGATCATGAAAAGTTCTCATTCTGCCATACCAAAATAATATATTTAAAAAAAAGCGCCCCAAAATAACACACTATTCCATGCAATGCAAATGCGCTTTAAATATTGATTACAAAGAGGGGGAAATATTATTTTTACATGTTATTCCTCCATATTATTTTGACCCATTATTTTTTCATGTTATTTTGACGTTCCACCGTAACATATATGAATAGACGCGCGCACCACGCACATGTTCTCCCGTACAAAGTATACAAACTCCCTGCGCGTCTGCGAGAAGTGAGTGAATTTATACTGGTCGCTGAGCGAGCGGTCAGAGCTCATCACGGTACGCGTATAATTAATAATCCCAGGGCACAGAGCCCAGCTCCGTGCTCTCGTATGACGAATTACTGAGAGTCGTCACGCAGCAGAAGACTCGGTGTAACGTAATCGTGACCGCGAAGATATTCGTCATCGGAACTCGCCGTCGTCGAGATCTACCTCACGGCAGTAGTTCAAAAATAAACCCGCGCGCCGGTGGGGACCGCTCTAACGCATATTAGTCCCGAGCTAAAGGGTTATGATGTACGATCGAGGCTATCAGTCAAACAGGGAATTAAGCATGTCGACGCTTCCCCGTGGCTAATTGATTATTGTGACATGTCAACCGTTTGCTGAGATACGAGACACCACTCAGGCAAACCCGACGATAGGCACTCGATCATCGCGGAGAAAAAAATTTGTCAGTATCATGAGGAAGATCCGAATGAGGGGGAAAAAAGATTCGTGGATCGTTCGAATGATTTTCAACGTATTGTTATTTATCGCTCGTGATTTTCTTCTACAGGACGGCGCACCTGCCGTTTCGCGTCCACTGCGCCGTCGAGATGGAGAACAGTGCGCAGGTTTTTTCGCAGGTGGAATGCCCCGTTCCCCTTAAGGAGTATCCACGGTTTTGTCGCTGTCGACCTAATGGTCGAAGCCTTCTGAACAAATTTGAAGCATCATTTTTAACTGAAGCAGTAATATTACCGTTCCCCATTGTTGGAGAACTGTGTGGGGAACTACGTGGTTCGTCACCTCTGTTTTTCAATTTTTGACCATCTTTCCCTCGCACTTTTGTTCTGTATATTATTGTATAACAAAATATCATAAAGTACCCTGAGGAACAGTTGGAACACGGAATTAATCTTTCCGTCTGCCTTTTCGCAAGTTTGAAATTCAAGGTCTTATAAAATTATAAATTAAAAAAAATTAATTATTAAAAAATAATGAGAACTTTGCCAACTATGTATATTACCAGCTTTGTCTTTGATTTTTTATCACGACACCAAACTCGACATCTGCCTGCATTACCGTCGCACAGTAATGCAGGTTTATTTGGCTACACAGTAAAAAATAATTTCGTAAAATCCGAATACGAAGTTTCGTAAAAATAATTTTGTTGAATAAGTGACACACTCGTTTGTGAAGATTTGAATATACAAATCTTTCCCTTTATTTCCCGTGTCACTGACAATTTTAGTTTGCACTTTTATCTGTAAAACTAGAACCGGCCGGGGCGATTAGAAAATTAACAAATAAACAATTATGGACGTTTGTGGACTATAATTGGTTGTAAAAAGTACAAACTTTTTGCACTGTCTACACAATTGCATGTCCGCGTGAACCATTCATGAGTTAAAACGTTTCAAATCTGCATTACAGTTTTTGTTTAATTCCGCAGCAAATCACAACGGCTCAGTGTGCTCCTCAGCTCACAGTGTTCCATTCTCTCCAGCAGTCTTATTTTTCTTCCTATTACACTCTCGTCTTCATGGAAGCTCGTCCGAGGGCAATAAATCCCTGCGCCGTTTCGTCGCTGAATTAAAAGCTGGACCAAAGTTTTACGGCGTCCCGCCGGCCAGCGCCGTGAACGTTTAATTTTGAAAGTAACACATCGTCAAACGAGGAAGATCGTTCGCTCGAGGTGACGCGCCGGGATCAACGGAGGACAAAGCGAGCTTTCACACCTCGCTAAAACCAGCCTCGTTGTCGCGACGCTCCTGCTGGGCTACTGTGTGAACGCGCATTTACGACCGGTTCGACTTTGCTCTTATGGACGAATTTCCTTCGCCCAACCACACTGCCAAACAGCGATATTTGGCTACAATGAGAGAATCGTAAAAACTCTGCGGTCTCTGAGAAACCCCTGGAAAAGTGAGAATTGTGCGACCCCGAAATTGGGCTTCGCGACGGCCGTTCGGAATCCTACAAAAAAATCTGCTCGACCTTGTTACAGTTTTTTTTCTTCACATTTTTATGAACACCTTTACCTGCCGGGCGCGGCGAATTTTCCGGAAAGCCTCGCCGTGTACCCGAAATCTTTACAGTCTCGCCCGCCGTTCGTTCTTTCCGTGTTCGACTATGTCGCGTCGGCAATTTACGACGACTCATAGACACCGACGAGCGCAGAGCGAAAAAGGTCCTCGGACTTCATCGGGGATCCTGGCGCGGAGCGGCCACCTCCGGTTATCGGAGTCGCCGAGGCGGTAGACCGTGACACACGGACAGAGAAGCCACTTTACGATCCGGTATTGAATATAATTTACAACCTTCCCCGCAGCATGTTTTCCACCGCGCGACCCCTTGTTTGCACCCTATGGAGAATTTTTTTTCTTCCTTTTTTTTGTTCAACGAAACTACACCCCCCACAATATTTACCCGACTAGAGTCTCCGTTGGGGATCGTAAATTCACCGTGGAGGAGCCAACCTTCCGAGGTAATTTTTTTATTTTTTTCATCCCAAGAATGACCACCAAATTTTCGTCACATTTTTCGAAAGTTGCTCCCCCATTTCCGGTATGGCCAAAATCCGGCGAGGTCCAGACGATTTCCCAAAGATAAATTCTGCTGGGACTGAGAAAGGTTTTTTTGAGAGACGATTACCACATTTTTTTTTTTTTTTTACAGATCGGCGAACAATGATAATGAGGAAGATGTTCGGGGGATTTCTTGGTACGATTTTTCGCCTCCTTAAATTATGCATAATGCCCAATTTATTTATTATAATCCGGTATTGGGGTGAATCGAGTCGATGCACCGATCGTTTCGGATCTCCGCGAAGCGAATAGTTAAAATAGATATACGGTAGACGGAGGGTTAATATACAGAGGGCCGGTCCGGGCAGTGCAGTGTCTGTAAATCGGGCCCGACGCAGGGCGAGGAAGGGAGAAGGCGAGATTCGCGAGGGAACGCTCCCGAAGGCGTCTCGTACGCCTGCCGGTGGACCCTCATGCACGGATGCTGTGGGACTCGGCACGGCGAAACAGAGACAGATTCATCTTGAAATTGTATCGGCATCTCTATGGCCATTAGCATACTGGAACTGACGTATCTCCAAATGTTCTCATTAGCCGAAATTCATGGGCGGCTTCTCTGGACCCCGAGGCTCCTGGGAAGCCACGATACTATATCTATGAGGTTATACAGGCTCGTTCAACAATTATCGACGAGTGGAAGAATCTTCCCATAACAGCTTCGGCCATTTTGCGAATAAACAATTTTTTTCATCGTAACAAGTCACACCGCAGACCCGATTTGGGACATTGAGAGTGGTTCGTCGGTTTTAGGCAACAGAACCAGTTTTATTTTTTTATGGGTAATTAAAAACCGAATCGGAAATCTCTCACGACTAGTTGTTTGTACTGGTGTTCCGATCATGTGAAAAAATTCCCAGATGCCAATATAAAGAATTGTAGATTTTTTTTTTAATATTACTATTTATCGTATTCTGTATTTAAAAAATTGAAATACCTCTTACAATTCGTTATATTCGGCCCTTGGAATTTTTTTGCGTTATCAGAACACCACCACGAACAATCAGTCGTGGGGAATTTTCGACCAGATTTTTTTTTATCACAGACTCAAAAATGAAACATGTTTTCGTGTCTAAAATCGGTCCGATACTTTCTGATAAATTCTTTTTCGTCTTCGATTCGAGAGTATTGTTATAGATTTTTATTCTCCATCCGTGTATATATGGAATGTAACTTTTGAGTCGAACTGCACGAACCTGAAGAATCGCATGCCAGTTCGAGTCCTCGACGCGGAGTGCTTCGAGCTCCGTAAGACGGGGAATAAAGAAGAGAAGCTAGCAGTACCTCGGCGTAACTATATCCGCGCTTATCGCCTCGCACGGCGAAACATACCCGAATCCTTTTACCCTCGGTCCAATACCTCAATATCTTAAGCATTCGTCTCGCAATTCGCGAATCCGGCCCGCACCCTCTCGCGATCAGATTTATATGGAAAAAAACGAATCCCTTAAGAGAAAGTGAGAAGAGCTCAAAGAAGATTGGAATATAAGGCAGAGTTCAACGGTTTCCATGATCAAGAGAGCGAGGGCCGTGATGTCGTATGGTCCACGAGGCGAAATCCGGAGGATCGATGCACCTAACTCTCGGACTAACACGAATGTGCTCTTTAGCCGTTGTTGGCGAGAACCCGGTTCGCGGGGGGAAACGGCACCTTCTCACGATCATTTTCGAGATCGAGGCACCAGCCGCGCGGTTCACCGGCCGCAAATAATCATAATAATGCCGAGATCAAACGGGGGGAAACAAAAAAATATTTTAAAAACCAGTTAACCAACCGCGAAAACGAAAGAGCCTAATACCTGATTGAATTTAAAAGTGGCGAAATCAGCCGGTTCGGTAAACAATTGATTAACGCGTTGATCGGGCTGGTCCATATTCACCACATTTATCCTGTATGATAGATCGAGAATTTCCCATCCGCATTGATATTCAAGACGGCAGAAGCTCGTCCGAGAGTCGATGCCAGAAAGACAATTAAATGAAGATCATTAGATACATCCTAATGATTGCCGGGCGGAATACGCCTTTGCTTACGCGTGTACGCAAAGCTCCGCGTTCCGCTACTGCGCGAACCGAACGAGTGACCACCGTGACCGTGGATCCGGGATAATCGATGCACCTGGAGGAGCTAGAGAATGAAAACTACACGAAGGAAAATCGGGGAAGGGATAAGAAAACAAAGAAACCAAGAAATTTCTTACGGATGTCATTTAATTCAAACATCGACTCTTAAGGAGGCCAATAACCGGATGACCTGCCCAAGAAGGCCGCCGGTCAACATTGGAGTTTTACAAACAGCAAAGCGATCCGACGAGCCATCTATCCGTACCACACGAGGAAAAACTCTTCGAGTACGCTACACTGAAAAAAAAATTCGCTTGCGGGCTGCCGAAGAAAAAAATGTTTGTTTCAATTCTACTTTCAATCCTTACAATTCCATATGATATTGAAACAAC
>JAPYZD010002768.1:0-14884 GCA_030522725.1 Ichneumoninae sp. B BG-2022a
AAAAAAAAAAAAAAAAAAAAAAAAAAAGAAAAAAAAAAAAAAAAAAAAAAAAAAAAAAAAAAGATTGGACGAACTTCCCGGACGCTCCGGCCTGGTCCCGCGTCCGAACTTTTTTTTTTTATATATTCGCGTTACGGAAATAATAGGCAGAATTTTTCCAAAATGGCGCTGCAGAATTTCACACCGATGCAACCACACGAGTTTACAAGCGGAGGAACGAGCTGAGGTCCCCCCAACATATAGCACACACGCGGGCGGGTGATCGAGAAGCGCGAACGCGCGCGCGCGCGAGCGCCCGAGAGACCGAGCCGTGCTCGAAGAGTCTCTCTCCTCGGCTCTCCTTCGCTCTCTCACACCATAACCAATAAAGTCTTCGGGGCGAAGGAAGCTCTCCGACGAACTACGGGGAGGACAACGACGTCGCCGTCGACCGTTCTGTATATATATATGATTGTAGAGAACAAAAAAAAAACGAACGGACGTAACTGTGAGGGGGTTGAAAATTAGTGGAAGCAACGCGCGAAGCTTCACGTTATTTTATGTACAAAAAAACGTTCGGTCGAGCTTGAAAAATCGACGCGCGCGATTTTGTTCCTTACGTGTCACTAAGCTCACAGGGTCCAGGATCACAGACGCTCTCGGCGGCCACGGGTGCTTTTGCTCGCTCTCTCTCCCCCTCTCTCCCCCTCGCTCTCTCGCTCTCCTCGTCTCTCCTCTCCTTCGCCCCCCCCCCTCGGTTCCTCTTTTCTATATGCAGCAGTATGCACGGATAGAGTCGCGTGCACGCGCGCTTCTGCTTCACGTACACACATACACACCGACTCTCACGTTTGCCGAACGTCGACGATGTTACAAGAGTGAACGATATGTACGTTTGACTCATAGAAAACTAATGAACCGACGGCGGTGTTGCTCCTGTGACTCGGTCAACCTGCGAGTTACCTCGTCCGCGAAAAGGAGCACAGCACCAGCGGCAGCATCAGGCATCGGTACCCGAGAGCCGCAACAGCACACAACAGCAGCAGCAGCAGCAGCAGCCCGCGAGAGAGACTCCGCGCGTTTCTCTCGCTCCTCGCCTCGCTCTCCTCTCCTCGCTCGCCGAACCTTCGGGCCAACCTACGACCTACTCCTACACTCACACAACTAACGCGCTCCCATCCGACACCGACGGAGCTCGCTGGTGTAACGACTACACCACTAGCCTAGGCTACCCGAGAGAGACTGAGAGCGAGCGTCAGAGAGAGAGAGAACTATTCACGCACGACTCACGCACGCGTGAACGCTTCGACTCTACAGCAAGTTCTTCACTCACACCGGCGCACGGGGGAGAAACGAAATACGAAAACACCAGGGCAGCGGGGGAAGGGGTGGAGGGGGGACGAGAGAGACGCGACGTGGAGAGAACCGTGCCACGACCTACGACCCGATAACGAGGACTTTGGGAAAAATAGCGGCTTCCTGAATATCAGTGTCGGTAGAGACAGGATCGAGGAGATTCAAAAAAAGGGTGATATTTCGGATTCAGTTCGAGGAATGAGAATGGATGCACTGCGGAAGAAAAACCATTTCCAGCGGGGTTTCCTTCCGTCCGGTAAACTCTACACCCTCGTCGACCAAGGGACCTGTCAGCGTTCGCCGTTTGCTAATGTCCATGGTTATCCAGGCGGTCTTGTTGTTTGTTTATACGGAAACCGACTTTCGTGAACTCGATGGAAATAATGTAACGTTCTATTTACACGACCTACCCTGTCCTCGGAATTGTCTATTCCCGTGCGTAGCTAGCTAGGGACTGGCAGACTACTTGCACAATTTACCGGGTTCTCCCTAGAAGTCGCTTCTCTTTTGTTGTTCGATAAAAAAAAATTCTGGATCGAGCTTAAAGCCTCGTGGACTTTCGTGACATTATCGTACATCCGAGACTCTCGCCTAGCTTGTATCGGCACACAATATTTTTTTTTTTCCGGTAATTGTCGAGCCGGCCGAACACACGAGGGCTCAAACACCGTCGCAGACGAGAACGCAGCTCACCTCCAGCGGCCCTCCCTACCCGCACGCTCTTGTTCGCGTTTTCCCGTGCAATACAGCAGCAGCAGCAGCAGCAGCAACTCACTGACTCTCTTTTAGAACATGCTGTTCCTAAAGCACCACCGCATCTTCGTTCCTCTTTCCGACCAAAGCTCTTTATCGCGACGGCAAAGAGTACAACACACGCTGCTTATTCCTTCGTTTTGTTTTATTTTATTTCGATTCTTTTCTCCTCTCCTCAGAACATTCGCGTGGGTTGAGAATAAAAACGATCGGGTAAACGAGCAAAGGAAACACGACGGACGATGCCTGTGTTCAGGGAAAAACCTGTAAATAGTGAACATTCATCGCCAGAATATTAGACACCAGATGGCAGCTGCAACCGGGCGATGGGTTAAAAAAGCTGTTGCACCAGGGCCGTGATAAAAGTAACGGCGTGTTCGCTATGGGGGCGCGAAGGGGGATGCTCGGGAACCGAGAAGCGTCCCTCCCAGGGGATTTTTTTCGAGGACTTTGCTGACAAATTTTCATGACCGCGTGAGATCAACTCGAGCGAGTCTCTTCGATCGAGGTTCGTATGTTTCCCATCGCCCTATTATTACCGACAGAGCAGCAGAAGATTTCGGGATCCCGAACGAGGCTCGAAGTTCCAACGTTTCGACAAATGCGTGGAATCATTCTTCACAGTGGATATTCAGCGCTTCCGCGTATCGCGGCAGTTCTCAGTGAGAATCCCATCGTTTCAACAGCAGCTGATCGACCGACAGTCAGTTATCAGCTTTGGTGATGTTCAATGATGACAAGAAAAGGAACACTCTTCGGGCACGAATAACGGAACGAAATGTATAACTTTGCGATAAGAGTGCGCCGTCTGAAAATGTTGATCGGTAGAGCGCGGGGTGCCAACTGTCAATTGACACGACCCTGTTCATATTGTGAGTTATTCAATGCTGCAATTGTACAAATAACATGTTCGATCACTGTGTTCGGCGGAGAGGGGGGCGGAGGAGAGAATTGTCGTGCAACATCCGTATATTTCCGAGATACTCGACTGACCGGCCACACGTGTTCGTCAGGGGAGTTACGCGGCCTTTTTTCCCGAACGAGAAACATTGGAATGCTCCCGCCATTTCTCGGCTGGCCAGAGAGTGCATAATGCGGAACTGTCTGACTCTAGTCGTCCAACAGCTGCGTCGCTCGGTTCGTTCTTACACCACAATCGAATCGTACATAGAGAACGACGAGAGAAAGAGAGAGCGGGAAGCAGCGAGCGAGCGAGCGAGAGAGAGATGGATGCAGGCCGAACCGAAGAGGGATCGCGATAAACTGTAGATATACACACACGCTCTCGATTTACCGCGGGCTTATTTAAACAATCACTGACCGTGTAATAGCACCAACGTTACTGAGGAGACAGCCGGGACGTGACTCGCCGCCCGTTAAGATCCTCAAATCACTAAGGGATTTATTCACATATATATTTTATGTTTATTTTACTACGACGTCACGGATCCTCCTTACCTCCGTCGTCGTCGAAAACTGCCAAGATGGCGACCCCTTTAATCACGTGACCGCGAATTTTATGACGTATATCCCAGGTTCTATGTTAAAGGGACATGGTGGCCAGTCGCTCTTGTTATTTGACGTCACGTGATATTATACTTGGCTCGTGGCAGCCAATCGGGAGAAATTCGTCGGCAGACAGGGGCGGTCTAAAACGTGCAACTGCAACAATTTCCAACAATACTTGGCAATTATGCAGTTGCCTCCCCACTCTCTGCCGCTCGAGGTAGAGATATATATAAACGATTTTTTCGGCCAATAGGATATCGAAGGGATGAATCGACGAGGTTCTTGCAATTCGTCCATTATCGGAGTTAATAATACAATTGCTGTACAAAGAGGTATAAAAGTAATTATTTATTATTTACAGGAGCGCCGGATGGCAATTGGAAGTACACGCGTTCGCGTACACCAAATCATTCGTCTTCTTCATCGTTGAAGGACAGAGGAGCCTTCTTCTGTTTCGATTTTTTCACCTTCTTTACTGCAGGAATCTCCCCGCCACTTGTTTCCGCCTCGGTAATTTTGTTCTTTTTGAATATCACGCGTTTCGACAAATCGGCTTTAGCGTTCGCTTCCTCTGCAAAGTTACGAAAATTAGTACTCGAGTTCGTTGCAAAAAAACAAAACAGAAAGTAAAAGGGTTGACGCGAGTACGTACCATCTTCCTTTTGTTTCTTTATCACCTCCGCTTCTTCGGCTGTGAGATCGCCCTCTTTCAGAACGACGACGAGAGGCTCTTCCTCGTACAAATCATCTCTTTTATCTTCGAAGTCTTCCTCCGGATCCTCTCGCTGATGGGAAGAAACAAAAAAATTAGAAGTTTGCGAGCGTCATTTTCGAAAATAATTTTGCGCTTAGTTGAGACTTCCGTCGGTAGGGGGATCTCCATTCTCTCTAATCTCGAAGCCCGTCTGCTGCTTCCCCGGTAATCCATGCGGCGGTCTTCACCGAGCGCCGAAGTCACGCTCGACCGATACTCGACTCACCTTTGTATCAATCGTAGGTCCCTCTTTGTATCCAGCCTGAGCCTTCAGCTCCCGCAGAAATTTCGGCTCGTCCGGCTTAATGTACGCTATGTTGTGCTTTCTCTTCGACATTTCTCTCGTCCGCGAATATAAGAAGACAGGGTATTCTCGTTGCCGCGCAAAACATAGATTCTGTATAGAAAAAACATAGCTGCGCTAATAAAGATAGGAGAGAGCGAATCAGCGAGTACAAAGCGGAAAGGAAGGCCGCGCTCGCTTGCGCTGGTGGCTTAAATACGAAGCTGAATCTACAACCATCCCCACTTCGTCACCCTGCAACACTTCCGGTTTTCACAGGTTTCCACGGAAATCCATCTTCATGGCAGATTCGCTAGCGTGATAAATCAAACTGTTCCATTTTGTTTTATAATCGTGGACTAGAAAGTTTTCATGAATTTCCTCGATTGAAGTATATATATATACTAGCAGGGTGTTGTGGCTCGCGACCTGCGCGCCTCCGCTATGTAATGTACAAACCTAAAATTTAGATTTTCGGAAATTTACCGGGAATACGTCACTTCCGGTTAAAAATTTAATTTTTTCGACCTGAAGTACATCACGTCTCGTTTCAAAATTCCTTTCTTCGACAGGAAGTGAGGTCATACCGGAAATACCCCACATCCGGTGTACAGATCTCGTTTTCCGACCGGAAGTAACGTCATACCGGAAATGCGTGACTGCCGGTAAAAAAAATGATTTTTCTGGACAGTTTGATTTGTATGAATTTCAAACAACTTTCCAAAATATATATACGATAATATAAATAACAGTAATAATAATAATAATAATAATAATAATAATAATAATAAAACACAATTAATTACAACGAAGTACACAATTTATTCAATGACAATAAACGCGTTACAAACTCTCCCGGCATAATTCACAGCCGCGTCACCTCAGAGTTATTAGCAGCCCTGAGTTTGCCGTCCGAGTGGCTCGCTCGGCGGTGTCTTCCACCGCTGTTGCTACCTTGCTGCTGCTGATGAGAGTTTCCGCACGTGTTATTGTAATTGTTCGATCCATCCTCCTGTCTCTTGTTGCCGCAGCTGTGTTTCTCGATCTGTTGCTGAACGGTGACGAATCTAGGACTGGGACCGTCGAGGCACTCGCAGCTGAGGCTTCCGGCGACAACGAGATCTCCCTGATTGTATGTCGCCGCGATGAGCAGGCTCTCGGTAGACTTCGTCGGCTGAAAGTGTCTAGCCGACGAGGAAGTCGTCGACGGCGAGGCGGACGCGTACATCGTCGGCGTTCCGGACCGTCGTTGTCCCGAGCCTGTGGGTGTTTTCGCTCTTCCGTGCGAGCCCTTGCCGGGCCTCTCGGCACTATGAGTCTTTACGTTCGCGGTATCCAAATATCCGTATCCAAAACCGTAACCACCGAACGCCTTTGTGGTCAGATTGTCCCACGATTTTGGCTTCGCGTACTGCAGACAAGCCGGCGGACGCTGATGAACGTTCGGATCCCAGTACAGAGTATCGGTGCTCAGCGAGGTCGAGCAAGAAGCCACGCTCTCGGCCGCGGTCGACATTTCACTGCTCGTTATGGAATGTAGACTGTGTCCCGATGCGCGAGAACAATTGTACGATGAATGAGACGATGATTGATGCTGATGTTGATGCTGTTGTTCTCGCTGAGATTGAATATGATGGTGTTGATGCTGCTGTTGTTGTTGTTGCTGCTGTTGTTGTTGATGCTGTTGATGCTGTTGTTGTTGTTGTTGTTGTTGTTGTTGCTGCTGAAGATTCTGTTGCTCGTTACGAGCGCGTCTTTGTTTCTCTCTCCTTCTCCGACTAGGCACGCAATTTGGATCGCAGCACGGGCTAGCGAGATCGTAAACATCTAGACTACCGCCGTCGGTAGGATCCCTCCTTCTGTTCGCGCTCGATATGCACGCGACGCACAGGCTGTTGTGCTGCTGTACGGACGACGGGTGCATACCCTGCTGCGAGAGATCATTGTTTACCGCCGAACAGGACGATTGCGATTGTTGCTGCGCCGATTTGTGCGTAGATTTCGACTTTGCCGGTGTCGTGATACCGTTCGCCTGGTGATAACTGTGACGCGACGAGATGGAGGACGTTTCGTTCACGTTCGATGACTTGGATAGAAAGTGATGGTGGTCGCTGCGAGATCGGGGCGGTCCCACGGCTACGAGACAGGCGGCGTTGCGCGGGATAAGGCAGGGCCGTCCATCGGCGTACTGAAAAGATATATTTTTTGTTTGTCATTTCTCATTTTATAATTCGATGGATCGTCGATTAGGACGGATGTTGGCGAATGCGTTATTTTGTGAGGAAAATGTTTTTTGTGTCTACTAACGACGCTGTAGAGCAGAAGATGCTCGGTCGATGTTGCAGGCCGACAGCACTGAACCGTCGACGAGTTGAAGCTCGAGGACGGCGACGGCTGGCCGGGGTTAGGGCCGGCCATTCCCGTCGGGGTTCTCTTTCTCGCTGGAAGCGAATGAGTCTTCCATCGGCCCATTAAAATCGATCGTTCTCGCTCGCAGAGCCTCTCGAGCTCCGCCAGACGTGACTGCAGCGCTCGTTGTAGCTCGATGTAACGCATGTGCAACTCAACCTACGTGACGGAGAGACACAGACAGGTGATTTTCTTTGCGCTTTTCTTTTTCTCGTCGCCATATTTGAAGATTAGTATTTCGCTGTTTGTACCTTTCTCACGCAGTCCTCGAACGAAACGACCATTCGCATTCTCGCGTCGCAATTCTTTATGAAATTAACGAGGGTCTTGTGATCGGCCCTGTCCATCTCGTGGCCGTTTATCGACAGGATAACATCGCCCTCCCGCATTCCTGCCTTGAACGCCGGTCCATCGTATTCCACGTAGTCGACGTAGGTAACCATCTCGATTTCCTGCTCTCTCTTGTAATGAATTCCATAACTCTGCGGAATCATTGGAACAAAGGACGGTCGATGTTTTAACACGAAATCGCTCGAACTACCGGTGGATCGCATTGTTTAACGGTTATATACTGTGCGAGAACGTTTACCCTCGCACAGCTTACCTGCAACGTGAAACCGTACGTTCCATTTTTCTTCTCGACTATGATGGTGCGACGTCGTCGATCCTCGTCCGCTCGAGCTACCCTGTCCGACTTCGATCTCTCCAGGACAGCCTGATGGACAGAAATATGCGATACAAATTTTGATAAGCTTACATTATATTGCCCAAAAATTAAATAATAATCAATTATTACAAATTATAAATAATAATAAATAAAAAATAGGAATCAGACATTTGAAAAATCCTTATATTCGTTTATCGATAAGATTGGGAGAATCTTTTCTTTCTTTTTGTTCCAGGAGGGAGCAAAAAAAATTAAATAAAAAATATTTCGCGGAGACGCGAACTTTGAACGTTGTCTACGCTATATTTAGAATCTTCTCCCGGCGGATGCCACGCTGTACCGTACTGTACACGCAGGACGTTCGAGACTCTCGTATTTCGCCGGCATTGCAGCGACGATGAATTCTCGCGCTTGATACCTCCGCGAGCGCCGTACATTCGTCATTGGCACACCATTTTTTTTTTTTTGCTGCGTCGAACGAATTCCATGTTGTCCGTAAACTTGCAATCGAGAATACGAGGATTCGCGGTGCGTTACCTCGCACCGTGAGTAGCACGGATGCCCACGCGTTGCGTATATCGACCCGTAACGCGCGTGAGACCATGTTTCGATTCTCACGGACGACCCTACGCTTCCTCCGCGTATCTTCGTCGATTCTCTCGATTTTAATTTGCATAGAATAATCCGGCAACGAGGATTTAAAATTGTTTTAATGAAGTTACCGGGGGATTATCGAGATTCGAAATTCGCCCGATTCACCGGTTTACCGCGTTGCGAGTTTTTGTGCAGATATAGTCGAAAATTGATTTTTAAATTGAAAACAATTTTTCTACTGAATAAATACAATAATGCTCGGCTTTATAATTTTTTTTATATCGTCATATGAATCGGTCTATTTTTCCCTGTATACTCTCTGTTAAAATTGCTCGCGAGGATTAATATGCAAAACGATGAAGTTTTTATACATAAACTGGTAAATTAAATTTAGGTGCACAAAATTGAGTTAAAGTTTATTGTTCCGTGTATCAAACGTGCCCAAAAATATTTAATGTACCGAGCATTGATTTTACCTCATACTCGTGAATCAAATTTAATCTACCGGTTTACGCACAGAAAAACTTCCCGCACTGCATGTAAATTCTCATCTACAAATTTTTCACGGAAATAAAAATATTCCACACTCGACGAGGCCAACTCCAATCATCGCCGTCGCTGTTCTCGATCGATTACTTCCCGATTAAAAAAGAATATAAAAAAAAACTGCTCTGCCCTTTGCATATTTCCTGTATCGTCACAGTGCATCCCGTTCGGTAAATATCACCTTTCACGCTTCACGATAATCACTATAAAAATCTTCCTCTACGAGGAAGCAGAGCCCCCACATCGTGCAAAAAAAATAAAAAATAAAAAAATAACTCAACCTTACGGTTTTTTTTTTCAGAAATTTGTAAGAAAATATTTTTTATTACACATTCGACGAGGCCCCTCCAGTCTTCGTCGTCGCTGTTCTCAACGGCTCCGCCACCGCCGGCAGCCCGTCGGCTCGCAACTTGGACCTCGGAATTTTGCGGCGAGTTGTTCATGACGATGACCGCACCGGAGTCGCGACAGAGGAGTGGAGGGTGTGCGATTCACCTTGGCCTTCCCTCAATCCTTCCGAGAAAGCTGCTCTATCTCCGCGGAAGGTTCCATCGCGATGCACATCTCGCCCAGCAGCAGCAACAACTTCACCGACTCACCGTCCGTTCTTCTCCGTCTCGAGGGGGTGAATGAATCGCGCGAGGAGAAGCCTCGGAAGAAGAGGAGCCACCGACTATCGAGAGCCCTCTCGCACTTATAGCCTACATTATTGTCATCGCCGGAGCATGGACGGCGGAGCGCTCGGCGAAGAGGGTGGGTGGCGAGGAGGAGGGTTGTCTAGACCCTCGAGGGAGGTTGTTGCCACGCAGGCGCGACAATATCGGTCTACAACCCCTGACGACGCCGCGAGGGTGATTTTTTTTTGTTTGCCTCAACCCCACAGGAGTCGGCGCACTGACCGCCGAGTCTCTCGTCGTTCGGCGTCGTCCTCCTCCTCCACACACACCGCGCTGCAATCTCTCACCGACGTTTTCTCATCCCCCCACAAACGGCCTTTGGAACTTTCTTCCCGGCGCATACTGCACTCGGCGTGCAACTTTGATCGCGCGCAAACAAAAAAAGAGGAAGAGAAAAATAAAGAAGATACTCCTATTCGCAAAAGCATGAATGCCCGAGATGCGACCGACGAGAATAACGTCGACGACGTCGTCTACCAGGTTCGCTGCGAGTGCCGAGCCCAACGTCCCGACTAGCCGGAGTATATTTTTGTATCGCACAAAGATGCGGATGAACGGCGCAAGAATCCGCTCGTTCATTCTTTAGTCGGCCATGCAGCGCTTTGGTTTTTTCGATTGTTTCGTGTAACGCGAGAAGACGCGCGAGACCGAGCGTCTCGCCCAACGCCGGTTTCCTCGACTCGCAGAATAATGGATGGTAAGCGCTCCAATAGGCGGCAGGACGGTCATAACAAATATTGTAACGCGAGATGAACGCCACGCAAGCGGAATAATCCACTGGTAAACTTCTCGATAACCTTGACGCATCGAACGACGCGTTCTGTACGCGATATCACTGTATTTCGCTCTTATCGGCGTTGCGGTAACCCTCGACTGTTTTTGTTTTTAACACCGAGTTCGCTCGAGGAAGAACGCAATAGCTATTTTTTTTTCGTACATTTTGATGCTTTGCCGACAAAACGAAGCAGCCGCCGATTCACCCAGGACAGAATGATTGTATAATATGATAGAATAGATAGATATATGAATCCATATCCATATTTAGATTTTAGAAAACTGGATTTGTTTGTTGGTTTGCACTTTGCCCTCCCCCCCCCCGCAATTACTTTCACATGCTATATTCTTGAGAATTCGGCTCTCAAAGCATACGGGAGTGGAATTTCAAAATCCTAAATCACTCTCATCTTATATATATTTTAGAAAACTGTGAATTTGCTGGTTAGTTTGTTTGTTGGTACGCCTTTGTAGCATATAGGATGGATTTCCACTGATATTTGGCCCACGGCATAAATCCGGACATGAAAGGAAGAAGAAGAAGAATAAATGGGGTTCGAAATTCCGAATTTCCATTCTTATGCTATAATGTAGGAAATTCGAATATATTTTCGAAAATTCAGTTTTCATATCGTATGGAATAGATTTTGAAATTTCAAAATTCTATTTCAACCGTGCGATCCATGCGAGCGCGCGAAGCACGAGAGCCAATATAACCGCTAGTATGACTATATTTCCATATACGAATCCATATATCACTATATTTTCATGTATGTATATATGTGATATAAAAAGTGACCACTTTTTTCTCTCGAGGAATCCTTTTCTCAATTTGGCGAACAATTGCATGGGTCGACTCGGCGATTTTGCTCTCGACGATATCCTGTCGCGGATTTCTCCCCATCTATCGATTTCTTCTCGGTGTGATTAAACGCTTCGAGGGCGGAAGGGCACTGCTCTCCCCGGGCCGAAGGACAACACGGTCTCGGTGCCAGATTCGTCGCCGAAGGATGTCGACGCGTCGGCGGTGGACAGGGTGCAGGAGACGGGCAACAAGTTCTCGGAGCTTCGCCATCCTCGACACTGCGAATCGTCGATTTCGGTGGCTCGCAATTGCATCTCTTCGGAACGACTCTCTCCTCCAGGCTCGAGGGTATTTTTTTGCACTGAAATACAGGACTGTCGTCGGCACCCTTGAAGAGGTACGGCTTTCTGTTGTGAGGAATCTGAAACTGGGTGACGATCTTCTTGCCGAAACAGGATAATCTGATGAAGACCGTGACTTCGCCCACGTGCTGTCCGGTCGCTGTTGTTATCCTGTGGAAAATAACATAAAAATCAATTCGCAAACAATGATGAAAATTATAAGAAAAAAAAAATCTATAAAAAATAATATAAGTGTATGATAAATAATATAAGTCTATGAAAAATAATAAAAGTCTATAAAAAATAATATAAGTCTATGAACAATTTTCACTGGAGATTATTAGCTCACTTGAAGGTATCCTTCATGGTCCTGCAGGGATTTCCGGTCTTGAAGACGTGGCGATTTAGCAGGGCGTTGATGAGATCCTTCGTCTCGATCTGATGAGACCCGATCAGCATAACGTCTGGCAGTACGCCCGGTGGTAATTTTTTGTACACCGACATTGTTATGGGGAAAGAGTGGAGAGGCTTCTCCAGGACTATCGTTGGCAGTGCGAAGAGACAGGATTTTCCTTTTCTGAATACTTGTGTATCGCCCCCGAGACACGTGCAATTTTCGGACGAGGACTCTTGATGTATATTTATAGGCGATAGGTTTAATATCTGTTGGCAATTAATATCGGCGAGTAATTTGGAGCAATTGTGGGCAATGAAGAAATTGGGAACATTTTTTTTGCCTGAAACGATACGCATGTGGTAACGGGAAGCATCTCAGTGTGCATCGCACGAATCGAAGGTACGTTGACTTTGTCCACGAGAAATTCCGCGAGGAAGAGCTGCTGCTCGCTGTCGCCCATCTTCCCTTCGTAAAAGTATCTTCTTCGGCTTGTTAATGTATATATTCTTCTATACATAGAGGTTCGTTCGACGGAAAATTTTGACGTACGAGGGAAATTTTGACTACTTCACGGCATTAAAAGACAAAACATGATTTCAAACGAATCTGAGATGTTTATTGTGAAAACATGAGGAAAGCTTTATTACCGACACAATAATTACTGTTTCTACTTCGTTTCTTAGTTTGCCATTTTTACTACCGGGTTCCTTTAGTCGAGCCCAAAAGTATTATTCACGATACAAGCATTATAACTATTTCTTCTTTTTCTTTTTATTCTTCCGTTTGGCATTTTTACCCTTGGAACCCCTGGACTTGAAGACTTAGATTGCCGTTTTTACTCCTGGTTACCTTTAGTATTACCTCGAGGCAAAAAGTACGGTTAACGCTACAAGTATTTCGACGAATAGCGGCTATTTCTTATTTTTCTCCGGTTCCTTCGGACTTCTCATCTCGAGCATCTCCGATTTCTCCAAAACTCCATAATTATCGTCAACGATCCCAGAATCGCAACTATTTCTTCTTTTTCTTATTCTTCCCTTTCCCATTTTTTCCCTTGAAACCCCTGGCCTTGAAGACTTCGATTGCCGTTTTTACTCCTGGTTACCTTTAGTATTACCTCGAGCCAAAAAGTACGGTTAACGCTACAAGTATTTCGACGAATAGCGGCTATTTTTTATTTTTCTCCGGTTCCTTCGGTCTTCTCATCTCGAGCATCTCCGATTTCTTCGAAGGTCCAAAATGATCGTCAACGATCCAAGAATCGCAACTATTTCTTCTTTTTCTTATTCTTCCCTTTCCCATTTTTGCCCTTGGGGCCCTTGGCCTTACTGTCCTCCTCGGTCTGCATCTCCCTGGTCTCGTACCTTATCGGTGGTCTTCGCTCCGGTCCCTTCGGTGTTCTCATCTCCAGTTGTATATCCGATTTCTCTCCGGCCCCCACGATGCCCTTCTTACCGATTCTGAGAACAAAAACGTCGTGTTCCTGGTCCGCCCCGTGTTCCATCGAGTCCGATTCGCCCGCCACGGTAACGGTTGGCTCTTTCCTCCTACCGTCCGCATCCTCCACATCCAGCAGTCCCGAGACCTTGAGGACCACAGCTCTTCCGCATGGTCCCGCCGGTCCGCGACTGGACTGAATCGGCACGCCGTGCGCATGCGCCGCGTCCTGAAACTCGCGGATTTTCTGGACCTGGTGGCTCGTCTTCGCGGTCCGTTCGGAGGACCGCGGGTCCCAGGAAGCCACGAACTTTCCACCGAGCGACAACGACCTCGCCGCTTCGTCGGGTTCGCCTCCGGACCGATCGTGCCCGCACTCTCCCCGAGTCACCGGCGAAACAGTGGGCGACTTCGCTTCCGCTCCGCCGCCGAAGCCGCAAGGCGAACAGGAGTATCTCGTTGGCGCGCAGACCTGGCAAGCCGGTTCCCCGCTCGACTCCTCTTTGGAATCGTCGCACACGTCCAGTTTTTCCGGATCCACGAGACGGCACTTGTAGGCCAACTGTTTGTCGTCCTTCTCGAGGCTCCTGAAGACATAGGTCGAGGATTTCTTCTCGGCGCTCGGTGTCTCGATTTCCGTGACGATCGACTCACCGAAACCGGAAATCCTCACGTACATCGCTACGCTACCGACGTTCGTTTCATCGTGATAGATATCGACGTTTCCGTCGAACGTCTTCGGTGGCGGATAATTGGTGTGCCAACACTGGAGCATCTCCTTTCTGAGAGCGGCGAAGTGCTTGGTCATGTCGAGCTCTCCCTTACCGACGAGGATATCGGGTTTTATGCTCTCGGGCATTTTCTTCAGGACCGTGAATTTTAAGGTGAAGTCCATCGATCTCTCGATCACCGAGTCTCTCGCTATGGCGAACATTACCGATCTTCCGGCGTCGAAGGTCTCCGCCTCCTCGGCTATGCCGGCCTGAGGCTCGAACATCGGGTCGACGGGCGTCACCGATATGTCCTCGTCATCGAAGTGCAGAAACTTCAGGCAGACGCTCGTTGGCACGAAGAACATTCGGTTCAACTTGGCGAGCCTCTCGCCGGTCACCCGGTGAACGAAGAACTCGAGGAGAAAGAGATATTGCTCCTTGGGCTCTTCCGAGGGCGGGTCCCTCTTGCCGAAGGTCTCCGTCGGCTTGATCACAGCCATTGTGATCGTTTTTTCAAGCGTTTATACTATAATGGTTTTTTTTCTCATATATAATTTTTTTTCCTATCTTTATGGGTTTCGTGATGTACTTATCGATTTTTTACTAACGTCCGCCATTGGATCACCCCGTTAAGATTAATTTTGTAAAGAGCATTTTTTTCCTTTTTTTTTGGGTGGTTTTCGTAACCAAAATGTTTTTGACAAGGAAGCGTCAGTGTCAGTTCCTCATCGGTGGCTAACGTCACCGGGGTCATGCGTTATAGAGGGAATTTCAATCGTCGAACCCTGTTACTTAAGGAGGGAGTCTCGCTGCGCGCTGACTTCGCATAAGTTCGACAACAGTAAGAGAAAATTGCAAGTACTTCTTGATGGTGTAAAAATCTGAAAAAA
>JAPYZD010002769.1:0-14881 GCA_030522725.1 Ichneumoninae sp. B BG-2022a
TCAAACTTAAGATCAAACTTAAGATCAAACTTAAGATCAAACTTAAGATCAAACTTAAGATCAAACTTAAGATCAAACTTAAGATCAAACTTAAGATCATTAAACCGATAAAGCGTATATTTGCCAAGAAAAAAATGTACAGTAAATTTACCTTTACTTTACTGTGGCGAGAGCCACAGTAAAGTTACTCAGTTTACCAAATCAAGATAAAAAAACACATACCAATTCAATTATTTATCTACAGTTCAACACTGCGTGTCCAGACACTGGTCGACATTCGGCCGTGCGCGAATGATCGTGACCGACGGTACACGATGGAATAACGTTCGCGTGGGTTGGCGAGAAAAGACTGCACTTTATGTACATAGGTTATCGAAAAGCACGGTAGGAAACGGCCGTCTTCCGGTTCATTGGGTGTCCGACGAATGTCGGCGGGCTCTACGCCAGAGTGAACTCGCTCGGTCTCGCGTAGCAACCGGCAGCGACGGCCAGCGCTGGTACGATTTACTTTATAGTCACTGCGGCTTGTTTATTCCGAATCGATTTCCCCACTGCAATCGATGCATCGTCGGCAACGTGTTGTTGGAGTCTCGCTTTTCGTCGATGCTTCGAAAACAACAGCTCGCGAAGCCCCCATTGGATACCCGTTCTCGGTCCTCCCGAGAATTATACTGCGCACTTGCTTGGCCCGCGCTAGACGGCAGATTTTGCAATTCAAATTCACAACCCTCTATCAACAATTCGATCGCGAGAGATCGTCGCGTACCGTTTTATGAAATTTTATTTTTTGTGCAAGTTTTATGAAAAAAAAATTTTGTGAAAAAAAAAAATGTGAGTAACAACGTTGCCCTTTCCGGGAATTCGAAGAACCAACGGTAAACGAATAAACGTGTAGGTGAGAAAATGGGAATGCGATTTTTCCTACCCGAAGTAACACGTCGAACCATCGGTTGTCACCAGTGTGAAAAAATAAAATAAAAATTCTCGAAAAATATCTCGTTAGTTTTACGGGTCCGGCAATTTATTCGTGGGTCGCTTGGAGCAGCGTTAAAAAAAATTGCATGTCTGAAAGGAAAACGAAATTTCGATATAACCGTGTGCGCGAAGGAAAAATTATATTCGACGTCTCTCGGGAGCCGTGGCAGACCGAGGGAACCAATGTTTTTGCCAATATGCCGCCGCGATAATGTTTCTTTTTTTCTGTCCTTTTTTCTTTCAGGGTCGCCAATCTCGACGATCCGAAATCGATCATTATTCTCTATCCCTCCGGCGAGCCTGACGCATCGCTGATACGCATCACGGTTGAGCGATCACCCTCGGTTACGTGGGATAAAATGTTTTCCTATCCGGAGGGCCATCTCGAATCCCTGATTTTCTTTTTCTTCTTTTTCATTAATTGTGTAATTTTCTTATTTCGTAATTAATTTTGTAATTTTTCAACTAAATGTGTAATTTTCTCATTTTGTTTTTACTGAGATAACAATTACGAGCGTTTAATTGTGGTGCTAAAATTTGGAAGGTTTCGGGAAGACTTGTCATTCAGTCCACGTGTGTGTAACATTAAGAACCGGAAACAACGGGTACGAGACAGGAACTCCACCTACAGGCCATTTGGCGCCGGTCCAAAATGTGAAATGTACCAAATATTGTTACAGAAGACAGGGTGTTGAAAGTTCTGCTGGGGCAGTCCGGGTGACGGCGTGTCACCGGCACGTTAACCGCATTTAAATATTGCATCTATTAAGAAAAAAAATTAAGAAAAGAAAACCCCCATACGGTATGCAGATTCCGAGTATTTCGGTGTCTGACCCCGCGTCTCTCAGGGTGGAAACATCAAAGGCCGAGGCAATCGGAGAACCTGCGAGTGACATGTGGTAACGAAACCCTCGTCACTCGAAACCACAGTCACATGGAAAAAGGGTTTTTTTCACGTATATAAAGAATAGGGAGAAAATAAAATAATAAAAAATAAAACTAAAATGAGAGAGAGTTAAAAAGGCGGTTTACACGTATGCTAAAGTAGAGTGGTCCGATGTATACGTTTGTTTCTACTGAAGGTCCGAACCCGCGCAATTGAAAGTCACAGAGACCGGTCGAGTGTCGAAAATAACCACGCACAGGACTCGGTGTTCAGGCGTGCGGCAACGAAACCCTCGTCACTCGGAACGACAGACAGATGGAAAAAGGGTTTTCTTCGAGTGTATAAAGAACAGAGAGAAAATAAAATGAGAGAATAAAAATAAAACAACGAAAATGGGACAGAGTAAAAAGGGGCATTTACACGTATGTTAAAGTGGAGTAGTCCGATGCATAATTTATTTTACTCGAGCCAGTCGGAACCCTTGCAATTCTAAGTCACGGGTCGAGTGTAGAAAACAGACACGCGGAGGTTACCGCGTCCGAATACGAGTATTCGGACGCGCGAAACTACACAACTATCCCATTAAAGTAAAAAATTTGAAATTCATTATTTTTTCCACATAAAATAATTTCCAGTCACATACGAAAAGAAAATAATCAGCGTTTCAGAAAAACAGTTTATCCAGTCGGGCGTTCGAAGACAGTTAATAACAATGGTTACACATACGGAGGCTTGGATATACAGTTAAATATATAGTGTATATATTCATATATCAAGAGTATAAAGAATAGTGAGAAAATAAAATTTGAAAAAGTAACGATACAGAATGGGAGTAAAAAAGGGTTCTTACACGTATGCTAAAGAGGGGTGGTCCGGTGCACACGTATTGTTCTTTTTCTACTCAAAGTTAGAACCGCTGCAATTCAACGTCACGAGTCGAGGGTACAAAAAGAGCCATACAGAGGTCTAAGTGTTCAGACCCATAAAACTACACGACTATTCCATTAAAGGTCAAATTCAAAATTCATAATTTTTTCCACACGAATTAATTTCCAGTTGCAAAAAATTAAAAAAATGAAAAAAACTATAAAAAATAATCAGCGTTCGAGAAAGATAGTTTACCCAATCGGGCGTTCAAAAACAGCGAACAGAAAGATGATCACACATACGGAGGCTTGGATATACAGTTAAATATGTACAGTGTAAAAAGTCAACGAATACCGAGCGAAGGAATAAGTGTAAAAACAGTAACAGATTGTATGAAAATTGTATGAAAATGTTTTTTTACGATACCTTGAGGCCAGAGAGGATTGCCGCAGGGTCTGAGTGGGTCCGGGCCGAGGACGCCTGATTTGTCGCACCGTAGCTCAGCTGGTGCTGATAGTTGCAGAGAATCTTTTTGTGAGCGCTGGCCTGGGCTCTGTAAGCCGACACTGATAACTTCATTTCTCCCTTTTCCCGATAAAGGCTCCCGAGGACGCCCTGTCGCCCCAACCGACAACAGCAACGAACATCCTCGTTCCTTCTTCGATTTCCTTAAGCTCGTACTTAAGGCGGTCGTATTCGGGCTCGTATGGCCGATAATGAAAATCCCTCGCTCGCCCGTTTCCTTCCCGGCCGGTCGATGCCCCTTCGCGATTATACTTTTATATACCGGCGCGTATTTTCCTTTCTTCCTCCCGTTTTCGTTCCTCGTCCGCTTCTCGAGGTCCTTGTATCTTCTCGTGCCTCGATATTATCCTTTCTCGGTTCTCCTCGCCGTGTTTGCGCCGGTTTTCCTCTCCGCGTTTGATGGATCTCGCTATCTCCCGTGAAATAAATCCGGGAGAATATATATATATATATTCGTCGTTATTCACCTCGACTCGACTCGAGGGAGGACACGAAAATAAACGACACGATTCTTCGTCCGCAAGAAAAAACCGCTCGACACTCGATGTCTCTGGTGGCACTTGCGAAAAAAAATATTTAAGTCTCTTCGAAATAAATAAAAATAAAACCTTTTCCCAACCGCACTGTATTTAAGCGGATTTTATTTTTCTCGTGCTATGCGGCTCGGGCGCCCCTCTTTGAGAATCGCTGGTTCCTCGTCCCGCGACAAAGAACGATTTTATACGCGAGGACGTCTCCGCGGGAGCGGAAGTGGATTTCGAGTCTTCTCTTTCTTCGAATCCGCTGAAAAATCCTCCGTGGAATCCTCGCGATTTCTTCGACTCTCGCGAGTCCGGTCGGGGATAGAGAGCTGGAAAAAAGAAACTCGGTCAAATCCCGAATCCTCGAGCGCTATTGTCGAGCGAAAGAGAAAAAAAAACGTCGGCGCGGAAGAAGGCTCCGCGCGCCGGAGGCGTCGGGACTCCTCGCGCGAGCGAGCGAGAAAATCCACTTCGGTTTTCGTGTGACACCAACTCTGCGCCGCTCGATGCGAAACTCCTACGCTAATTTAGCCGACAGTTCCCGGCAGTTTCTGCACTACGCCGAAGAAAACGGGAAAGATCCTCGGGCCAGTCCTCCTCGCTGGACTCGATCTTCCTTTCCTCCTGGAAATGTTCTTTTCGTTTTTTTTTGTTCCGAACAAGAAATTTCGCTCTTTCGTTCTCTATCCCCACCCCTCGACGCGCCGCACACTCCCGTTACGCTCGGCTGCCCACGCCTCCATCCGAGAAAAACCACCGACGAATCCTTTTTATTTTTAGACTTTTTTTCTCCCCCTTCCGTTTATTTTTCTTACCCGTTGCACTTCGCTTCTATCTCTCACACTTCCACGATCAGCGATGTATTTTTTTGTTTGTATTTTTTATTATTCTATATCTTCTTTACCGACCGTTTCGACGTTCGCAAATCGGAAGGATCGGAAGGCTGCGTTCGGTTCCGCGTGCTTTGCACAGTTCGCCGGAACGATCCCGCGAATAAACTCGAAAAAAAGGATTTATCCGTTTTCCTCCCGTGTCCCGAGGCAACTTTTTCGTACCACCTCAGTGTGACTCGTCTACCGCTTGTCTCTTCGGCGAATTCACTTTTCTTCGGTTGGTAAGCCTCGTCGTTAATTCTTCCCTAGTATGGACGTTTTGAATAAAAAGTTACTAGACGAGACACTCGATTAGCTTCAACATTTTTCGTTCGATGAACTCAATGTTATTTTTTTATTTTTTTAAGGCGGACGGAATCCTCGAATTTCGTTTTCCCGAGAAGCTTTCTTTTCACCCCGGCGATGCGCTCGCCTCGATTCCCCCTTTGAGAAAACGATAGCCGGGCAAAAGCGTGCAAAAGCCTGACCTCTGAGAAAAATCCTCTTACGCCCTGCTCGAGCGGGTTCCGTTAATGCGGAAGAAAATAACCCGAGGTTTTGTCACCGTGTGTGTGTGTACACGCGTGTTATATTGAAGCCGATTTGTCAGATTACCTCGTCCGGTTCTCCGTCTGTGCCGGACCTCCGTGCCCAACTGTTTCCTCCTCTCCGTTGTCCCGCCGCTCGCGCTACAGTTTCGTTTCTTTGTCTCTCTCCCACCGACGGCACCTCGGCCAATGCTCCGTCCTTGAATTCTCATCGATAATAACGTCGACGAATCATCGAACTCTTTACCCGCTGGATTTAGATTTTTTTCTTCTTCTTTTCTTCTTTTTACGGGAAATCTTTTCAGCTCGTTGAGCGCATCTGCTCAGGCGCGCATGCGCGACCCCGCCGGTCCGCGCGAGTCGCGTTATTAATCGTCGTTAACCTCCGCAAACACGTAAAACTCGTCGTACAGAGCTTTTATTTCTTCAACTTTCCACGTTCGATTATTTCACACCTCCCCTGTCGATACTTTTAAACTCACTTTCGTTTTCGCGTTTCGTTAACACTTGTTTTTTGTTTTACTGCCACTGACACTGGCCACGGCACGCGGGGAGGGGGGAGTGCCGAAAGAACGCGCACCGTCTTGTTTACCACCGTTACGCGCTACGACGGTTTAACCGGAAATGCGATCGCTGGAAATCTATTTTTTTCCTCGCCGACTCGTTACTTATCCTGGAAAACAATACACAGCATTTATACCTTTTTATTTTTAGTTTCTAATTTTATTTATTTTTATTCGAAGCCTCAGTTTTATTTTTGGCTGTGTGTACTCGTCCGACTAAAGACGATTATGCGATTCTTATTCGTCCAATTGGAAAACTTCGTGTTCTGCCTTCTTCGGCAGTCGGCGGACGATTGGGAAAAAGTTATTCGTCCGAGTCAATAATCGCACTGAAAACGTGTGCTACATTCAAATTACAAGAAATGATCGACGTGTCGGACGAATTATTTTTCCACAGTCGTCCATCGGTCGGACGAATAATTAAACATATTCGTCTTTAGTCGGACGTTTAGACACTTCGCTTATTTTCATGAATAACAATAGGACAACGATTCGCGTCCGAACAGCGGTGTGAAAAAAAATCCTACGCGCGTGGGGTGTACGGTCGAGTTGAAAGAAAGTCACGAGTTGAGCGCACAACGGGCAGCTTTTTGTTCGCCGGTCTAGTATTTCCTCCGCGTTAAACTCCGAGTGTCGATCAGAATCGACGGGTAGTGATTTTTTGCTCGGTCCGGCGAGTGTTCTGCCGACGCTTCGACGCTCGCTCGGTCACATGCACACTGCCCTCCACACTGCCGAACCGACGGGCGTGTATAACAAAAGTAGAAAAATAAAATAAATATCGATCGAAGAATCCGCTGTATTGGTTAACCGTGAAGGTAGCACCGAGACAACTCCCCGCTGTCCGGACGAATATCTCTAGACTCCCCGGCGCTTATTTTCATCTCTATCACGCCACTAACGTTCTTCCTCGTAAATTCCAACTTTTCTTCTACAAGCAGGAAATTGTAATCACACGGGAAAGCCGGAGGTCTCTCTTCCAGCGAAAACCCCCCACCCCTCCCGCCCCCCTCGGAGACACGGATTTTTACGCGACGGAACGAGATGTGGGCTAACGCTTTATTGCTTCTATTCCATTGTATCTCCGCTACCTAACTGCCGGACCGGAGAGTCACGGGGCTGATCTACGTCGCCTCTCGCGGCGATAATTTAACCCGAACAAAATTCAAAATGGAGTATAAAAAAAGTGGTGATGAAAATGTTGACATTTTTTTTGGGTTTTGCAAAGAAGTATTTTTGCAAGTGATTTACGTAGTCTCGAGCGTGCGGGTTGCGTTAGAAAAACTGGGCATAAATGGAAAAACCGTAGAAACTATTAGTTGCACATTGCAAGCTAACAGAGCGCGTCCGTCGTTCGTCGTCGCGAGTGTCCGGCTGTTCGCGTTTAACTGGATTATCGTTAGCAACGCGGCACGGTACGTATCGAGACATCGACTGGCGACCACGAGGTCCGGCAGCTTCAACCACCGACACCAGTGGCAACTCCCCTCCTTCCCTCTCGCCGCCCGCTTGCCCGCTTCAACCGCCGCGCTGCCCCTCGAGTTTTGCATTTCCCCTCCCCCCCTCTCACCCGCACGGCTGACGCGTTCTATATATCCTCCCTGTATAACTGGATTAAATATTATCATAAACTCTCGTCGCACGACTACCCCTACTCTCTTTCTCTCGCCCTGTCTACACGCGCGGACCATTTTGCAACTGCGGTCTATCGCCGCGAGGCTGCCGGTAAAATTACCTATGGAGTGTGATAATCTGCTGTGAAAAGTGGGTTCGTACAGCGATTCAAAATTCGCGGGCAAAACGTTGCGTGGATAAAAAAACTGGCCTTATCGTATTTCAAAGCCCATTGTTTATTTCGAACGCAGCGAATGGAAAGCTGGAAATTGATAACAGCTGACCTCTGTCGATAGGTAGGTATAGAGTGATATCTATTCGTACAATACGACCACAAGTTCTCTAGGCACATACACTAAGAAATCGAACCAGAATAACAGTGTAGAAGAGATGTGAAGATAATGAAATATAAAAAGACCAAAAGGAAAATAATAATAATAATAACAGCGGAACCAAAGTGAGGTGCATAAAAAATCGAAAATGAAATAATAACTATAGTAACTATAGCCGGCGGGAGGGGAGAGGGTGCTGTGAAAGAGGGCGAGATAAAAATCTGTTGCAATCTGTGCAAAGCTTCTCCCAGCACTCGTTCGTCAAAGGATCGCGACCTTTTCCAGCGTTAGTCTGCATTGTCGCTTTTTAATAACAGCTGGAAATTGATAACAGCTGAGCTCTATCGATAGGTAGGTATGGTGATATTTATCCGCACGATAGGACCACGGATCCTCTCGGCACATACACTAAGAAATCGAACCAGAATAACATTTGTAGTATAAAGAGATAGGAACGTAATGAAATATAAAGAAACCGAAAGTAAAACAATTACAATAATAACAACGGAATCAAAGAGATGTGAATAAAAGACCGAAAATAAAATAATAACTATAGTAACTATAGTAGGGGGAGGGGAGAGGGCGCTGTGAGAGAGAGTGAGATAAAAATCTGTTGCAATCTGTGCAAAGCTTCGCCCAAAACTCGTTCGTCAAAGGATCGCGACCTTTTTCAGCGTTACTCGACATTGTCGCTTTTTAATACACGAAAAAAAAGACCGGACGCTTCACTAACTCGAGAGGGTGGGGGAGACAGAGATCCACTCCGATTATTAATGCCATTCGTGTCGAGTTTGCAGGGAATAGAAGGTCGCGAGGGGATTCTGCAGAGAGAGAGAGAGGAGCGATCCACTCACTCTCTTTCGTGAGGTTCGATATTCTCGGCTGAAGAGCTTTCGGAAGAATATAGAGAGAGCAGCAGAGAAGCATCTTGAGCCTCGAGCAAGCGAGGGATTCGTTGAAATTTCGGGACGAGAGATTTGCCAGAATCTCCGCTGAGTATTGCGAGACGGCTCTTCTCGCCGCTGCTCGCTCGGCTCTGCCGATTGGTAAACCGGAATTTCCGAGAGCTCCGGCCTTCGTCCGGCTCGCTCGACCGAAATGGCGCAAGATCCCAACGATATAAATGCAAATAAACGCGGTACAGAGATGGGACGGCCCGGGAACGATCGTATTATCAAATTCCCATGGGGCAGAGGAAAGCTTGCGAAACAAAATTACGGAGAAATTATAAGCCAGAATTAATGCCACGGCTGCGTCGCGAAATTGAAAAGAACGAAAAATGAATCAGCTGTGTTCGGACAGTGGAAGGCAACAGCGTCTCGTCGTCCCGCGGCGGACGCCGAAGGCAAGTGTAACGATGATAATAACGCTTCGTACCTATCGGGTCTATATCCCGAAATAGCACGGCCGATACTACGGTCCAGGAATAAAATATGAACTTATTTGCGACATGTCTCGGAGAATTCGTCAGTCAGTCGAGTGAACGTAAATAAACACAAAGGAGCGCCCGTAATTGTGACGATGTTTGCCGGAGGAAAGTACGAGCGTGAGTTGCGTTGAGAGTCTCGTGAATCGGTTGCTCGTCGCGCCACATCGCGTCCGTCCCTGGAACTTCCGACGGTTGAACCGGAAGAGGGAACTTAGCGACGGTGCTGCCACGTGATGGTGAGTTTCGGCGATAACCGTATTAACTGAACGAGGCCTTCGAAAGGTCGAATGAGAAAAGAAAACTGTGTTGCTCAGTAACCGTAGTGCGAAGAAAAAAAATAGAATTTCCGAGTCTTGCGAACATCTGCGCTTTATGATTCTAATAAGGCGGAATATTCGAGCTCTTCTCGGGCGTTGCTCGAGAATCTTCGAATGATTGAGAGAGGCGTTGGGATGAAATTTTTGGAAAGACCGGAGCGCATCGTTTCTCGGCAGAAAGGGATGACACGGGCGTATACACGTATAGAGGCGGGACAGGTCGGACGCTCCGAGGCGACGCTCGAAGCGCGACTCGACTCGAGCCGCGCTACAACAGCTTGGCCTCGTTAACTGTCAATCGATATGCTTCATCAACTTCGTCAATTTGGCGAAGTCTCTCCTCGCTCGCGCTCTCTATCTCTCCCGAGCCCTCCGAGCACCGCGGTGACATCACACTGTACCCACGGCGTATATATAGTTATACGGCGTGACTCTATAATTCGAACGGCGAGAGCAATCTTCGATCCTTAAATCGGAGGGGGCAAATAAATCGGATGAACGAGATATAACTACGACCAACGGAATACAAATTCGCGGTCGGATGACCTTGATAATTTTTTATTTTATACTATTATTACGCTTTAAACTCTACAGTTGAGAAAAAAAATCTCAAATGCTCGACAACTTTTATCAGAAATATGTGAAAAATTTCACTATTGAAAAATTTTGTTTTCAATTTTTGTTATAAGCGAATTTTTTTAAAATTATAAACGTCTCTTTAAACACCTAGTGTATATACACCTAAACTTATTTAGGTGTATATACTGTGGAAAATATGCTAAGCTGGCGGCTCAAGGTTTACGGCGATCGAAGATTCTCTCGGACCGTCGATCTCGCCGATAATACAACGCCACAGCTATTCGGTTATTTTCAAAAATCCACCCCGGCGCACTTCTGTATGAAATAAAGCGCCGACGATGAAGTATCCCAAGCGTTCGATAATGAGAATCGGGATTGGTTCAACGATAGGATTATTGCTTCGACAGCGGCCGCGATCTCCCGATGTAATAGCCAAAGGTCTGCGCCCGGCATAGTCGATTTATTGGTTCGCTCCGGGAAGGTTCGGAGGCATTTGCGATTGCACTTCAACGTCCCCGCATTTTCGATTTCATTTTTATAAAAACTTTTTTTTCACCGATTAACTAGCATTAAAAATGATTTAAGCTCAATAATAATTTTTTAGAAAATTCTCGCAGCTCAACCCTTTTATATGGCGTTGTGCAACTCACCTAAGAAATTATATTCTACTTACGGAATTGACAAAAAATAATGTATGTATTGGTACATTGGTAAATAAATAAATTTAAAAAATACATTTTTTTTCGAACGCAAAAATAAACTTAATTCTGGACTTCACGCTCGTTTCTCGAAACAAACTCTAATACAACGAATAAAAAATGAATCACGGACAGAATATCGGCTCCGTGTGAGCGAGTAATGAGATTTTCATCGCACAGAGTTCCCAGCTCGACCGAAAAAAAACCAACTTAGGCAAAACAACTTAGGATTTACCGCCACTGTGAGAACTGACGAAAAGATTCGAGACTCGCGCTGCGCTCAATCAATTCAATTGCACTCTCGGGAATAACTAGATTATCCGATCGGCCCCCGGGACGTTTCAGAAAGAATCGTATTCAGAGTCCGTGCCTTCGGATAAATTCACTCCGTACGTATTTACCACACCGTCCTCGCGAACCTTTATCGTATTTGTGCTCGTTTCTTATTTCGAATTTCAACCACAAAAAAATATTAAAAACAATTTAAAAAATACTCAAAAAAATGACCTTGGAACAATCTTCTAAGAACTTCGCGGAACAATGTCGATCGAGTAAAGCCATGACCTCTGTACGAATTTACCGCACCGTCCTCGCGAACCTTTATCGCAGTCGCGCTCGATCCTTGTTTTGTATTTCAACCACCAAAAAAATACAATAAAAAAACCAAAGTAAATTTTTTTTCTTAAATGACCTTGAACCAATCTTCTACGAACTTCGCGGAACAATGTCGATCGAGTAAAGCCGCCACCCAGCGAGCGAACGAGCAAAACGAAAATCTCCCGTGCAGTTGAGAGTTCCTCTCGTTTAAAGGTCAATCCCTTCAGCGCCCCTGCGAACGACTCCGGGTCGGTCCGGGCGATCGGTTATCGCGTCTACTCGACATTTCAGCAAGAACCTTATTCGGCGTCCGTGCACAGTAAAAGAAATGTGCACATTTAACAAACGTTTTTTCTCCACATACATCCGCAATTATTTTTTTGTTAATTTCACAAAATAATATTTTTAATATTATCAAACATTGTCATAAAATGAACAACATTTTTTTTTGTAAAATTAACAAGAACAGAATTGTGGACGTCTGTGAACAAGAAACGTTGGTACCGATTTTACTGTGTGCCTTGTAAAATCCCTCTACGAATTTGTCCTAAAGTCCTCGCCAACTTCTATCGTATTCGAGCTCGTTTCTTAATTTCGCATTTCAGGCAAAAAAAAATGTAAGTAAAAAATAAATTAAAAAAATGACCTTCAGAAAATATTCTACGAACTTCGCGAAACAATGTGGATCGGGTAGAGCCACCACCCAGCGAGCGCGAATCTCTCGTGAAGACGAGTACGGGAGTTCTCGTTCAAAGGTCAAGTCCTCGAGCGTCCCTGCGAACGACTCCGGGCCGGCCCGGCGATCGGTTGTCGCCTCTACGCGACGGGGATAAATCTCGCGCAAAAAATTACCAAAATGAAGAAGAAAAAATCTCCAAAGAATTTTATACGTAAAAAACGCATTTTAAAAATTATCCATCTACTTCGACGCATAGACGATTCGCGGACGAGAGATAGAGAGCATTAATTTTGTTCTTCTTTTTCTTCGCATGTGAGTCATCGGCCACCGCCCGGGCGGTACGTGAAACTGCGAGAGGAACGACGAAGAAAATCCGAACTCGATGGGAATGTTGAATTCTTTTTTTACGGATGTCCCTTTTGAGGGCGCCGCGGCGAACCCTCGAACGCGTAACTTCGAATATCGTTTCCAGGCGATCGCCGCTTCGATTTCTTCCGAGGCGTACAAAGCTCTACCCCGCTCTCCGCAATAGAAGCTTCGAGCCGCGCGTACCGGAGAATATAATTTTGCAACCGATAAACCCGATAAACTGACGCACGGAAACGAGCGAAATTTTATCGGAAGCCTTTCTTATTTTTACGTTCGCAGCGGTCGTCCACTCGTCAAGATCGACGGAGATTTATGATAAACGACCTACTTTCGATTTCTTCATTTTTATACTTTTTTAAATCCTATATTTAATTTAATTTTTAATTTTTTGTTTATTAATACTTTTAATTCAAATTATGTTTCTCATTTAGTCGCTGTTACGTCGCTATTTTATGTCGACAATTAATTATTATTATAACTATTGTTATTGTATATTTTTTTGTTGTTAAACAAACTAGTCGACAACTTAAATACGAGCGAGGAATAAATTCGCGGCTCCCGCGGCGAGGCGAGCGATATTCACGCACGTGTCACACGTTGCCCCACGGAAAGTCACTAAACACGAAAGGAGCGACGACAGAGATACCGAGGGTAGTTTTCCGCGCACAGACCTCGCGTGATCTCTGCCCACCACTCCCCCACTCTACCACACCCAAGGATTAGAAAACCGAAATTCCCCCACCACGCAGGCCGCGCCGCGAGCCGCCGCCGCAACCGCGGCGAGCCACGGCTGCGCAGACTCCCGTGGACCGCCGCCGACGCTAGACTCTCGGCGAGTCACCGCTCTCGGTCTTCCTTTTCTTATTACTCCTCTCGATATATAACCAATCTGCAATCCCTGCCGTTTTAACTCGCCGAGCGACCATTCTCGTGCACGAAACGGATCGACTTATTTTTATTTTTATTTTTTAATCAGCAAAAACCCTTCAATTAATATCTTCTACTTTGTCCGATTACTTGTTTTCCAATCGCCTGAATACCTACTCGCGGAATTGAGTCTGGAATGATTTTTCATTCCGATGGATTACGAGCCGGGCGAGTGATCAAATTTGTAACTGTCGAAAGAAAAATATAAAAAATAAACCTTCGCGATCCGATCTCCACAAAAGGGATTACATCTGACCGTTCGCTGGTAAAGAAATACGATTGAATCAACTAAAGATTATGGCACGTTGAAATAAATATTTTGGTGGCACAGCTAAAGGATCGGTTAGTTCGACTTTTTAAAATTATTTCACCGAAATATTTTTGAGGCATCGAAATATTTTGATCGACCAACTAAGTATTTATTCGAACGTTCCTGACTGCGTCTTTAGGCGATTCCACCGGATTTTTTTATCAGTGTTGTTTCGAAGAACACGCACACTGGCGCTGCCGTCGAAACTTAGAGCGGAACTTTGCTCTTTTCAACCGCCTTTTTATTGTTTTTTTTATCGCGTTTCCAGCCACCGATGAAAATTACCGGAAGGGCCACTACTTCAAAATAACGACTCGCCGCCACGAAGAAAAAAAAAACCAGAAAGTAAAAAAGAAAATTTCAACGAGAAAAGTTGAGCCACAGAGTTATATCGAGTTGGGATTAGCCCGCGTGGGACGCAAAACGATGGCACTCACCGCGCTTAACCTCGCTTACGAACTTTGTCCAGCCACTGTTGTTCCCTAGCAGGACGAACTTTGGCACCGAATTCCCCTCGGATTAAAACGTGACGGCTCTAAACCGAACGGAGCCCGTGACGTCCATGTAATTTCGTCATTGGTTATGCAAGACGCATCCTGTCATACGTGACGCCGAGGACGATCGTGAACGGCCCGCAGAGGTTCTCGTCTCGGTGCAGACAAGCGGAACTGAGGCGACACGTTCGAGCCTCGGTTATAGAGCGCCGGAAACGCTGAGGGTGTGTCGAAAAGTAACGGGTAACGCCTAATACGCTTTCGTTACCGCTCGCCCGACAGTAGTCGAGCTCTTCGTGCGATCAGACGTCGTACCGGCGTTCAATCATCGAGCACCTTGTAGTACGTTTCGCGAATTTTTATACGGTAGAGCCTCGATTATCCAAACCTGTCGGGACGGGCTCTTGTTCGGATAATCAAAAATTCGGATCATTTGAAAGGTACATTTTTTACGGCATTGTAACAGGTATTTGTACATAAATACATAAGTATATAATTTATGCACGTATGTGCACACTTGTATACTATATTCTTGCAAGACGGAAGAACTCCTTTGACTTTTGCAGTTCCGTTCCGTTATATGCGTTTGTGTCTAATTAATGCAATTATACGTTATAGAGGAGTCAGTAATCCTACTGCCTTTTTCAATCGAGCGCGTATGACGTGAAATCCCCCACACTCCTAGTGGAACTGGTGCAACCACGGATTCGGGGTTGCATCGTAGTCGCAGTCGCACTAGGGTTGACTAGACATGCATCCACGAGTTGCAATGACTATGA